>JAMQGT020012693.1:0-125393 GCA_024447675.2 Pterophyllum scalare | reverse complement strand
GATTGGCGAGTCTATGGATATTTAGGGTCCCACAATCGTGTGTGTACAATCATGTCCATGTAAACAGGATTATTTTTGGGAGACGGAATAGTATAAACAGCTAAATGGAGTTTTGCCTCCCTCTTGGTGTTGGCAGTGTTCACATGATTGTGCCACTGTGTTGTTTTGGGATTCCTCAGCTGCGAAACAGGGCTGCCAAGTACAGCAAGTGCCAGTGCTTCGATTGTGGTGAAACGACACCCAACTTCACCCATCAGCCCGTGCTACATCTGTTTTAATGGATTACAAAGACGGCAGTAAAAATCAGAACAAATGCTTCGATGTGAGTCCAGGTTAACACACGCCAAGCAGCACAGGATTCACCAGAACAGACTCCGGTTTGATGTTTGGAGAGGCTTCCGCAGTCTTTGACAAGGCAAATAATAGAACATACAAACAATATTTTCTGGCTTAAAAAAAAAAACATGACAGAATGACCTCTCCGAGCTGAAATACCGCAGATTTATTATTTTTGTGCTTTTTCGATTGACAAGCTTTGTTTGCAGTTCCCTGGAGACTCTTCAGTACAGTTCCTGCTTCCTGCCTTTTATGTTGCAGTCTTGCACCAATTGTGCATAAGTCCAGTCATGAATTAGCCTTACGTGAAAGATCTTAGGAGGAAACATGCAGAAAGAAGCAGATGAGGAGAGAGAATGGATCTGCCTGATGTTTACAAGGAAAATCTTGAAAACATTTTATAGAAGAGGATCATCATCGTCTGTCATCTGGAGGCTGTTTAGTTTGATGCCAGACAGCGACAAATAAGAACAGATGCAGCTGTAAAAGAAAAAAAAAAAGTCGTTATTAGGGGTATTTTGCAAAAAGAGTGTATACGGCAGGAGCTTTCTCTTCTTCTGGCGGCAACGGTGATTGAGCGGTACGCTGTAATAATACAGTACGCAAAAACTTTGAACAAATAATCTCAGTATTTATCCATATAATCAGTATAATCATTTTATGTCCATATTGTGCAGTCCTGCTGTTTATTTTCCACTTTCACGGTGGTAGTTTTTGGAGGTGAAGCCCCTGTAGAAGGGGATGTGTTAAAGCCGTGGGGCCTCTCAGTAGATATGTGTTTGGATAAATACATTAGGCTGTTTCCTGGCTTCCACAGAGCCTGCAGTGTTTTACCCTGTCATTCTTAAACTCAGTCTGGGAACTCTGGGATCACACGCACTCACGCACACACACAACACTCCTCCGGGCCCATCCCCCCGCTATGTTTAAGTGCTTATAGAATACGAGCTCTGTTCTAGGAAAGTAAAGGCTTGTTTAGATTTGAGAGATGATGATCCGATTTTGCTCGCCATTCTCTCACTGCATCTGCAGCATTTAGACATAAATAAAGTTGTTGCTTCTCTGCAAGCAAAGAGGAAGGGAGGTAGGGAAAAAAAAAAAAAAGGCAAGGGCTTGCCCGCCTTTTGAAATATAATCCTCACTCTAATGTCCCGTCTCCACCTCCCCACCCCACACCGAATATTTAGATTTCTCAAATGGAGTACAGCGGTGCCTTTTGTGTGGTGTGGAAGGTATCATTCTCTGAACCACATATGAAAACATGCATGTGGAGCACGTAGAGAGTCGCACACACACGATGGCACTAATAAGCTGAAGCTGGGGAACGTGACCCTGAAGTCAAAGTGGACTTTCTTTGGAGCATGGGATGGCTCTGCCTCTGTCTGTAAGTGAGCGACAGGCTCAGTCTGGCCCTGGTTGTGTCTGGTTTATTTTTCTGTGCCAACTGTGTGTGTGTGTGTGTGTGTGTGTGTTTTTCTTCTTTAACTCCCTCTCCTCAGCCCCCTCATCATCGTCTTGTGAAATGAAATGCTCAGCAACTTGGAACATATGCTTCGAGTTGGGACACTAATGACTTCGTATCCAATTTGGGCAGGATCTGGGCAAGACTGTGGGAAGGCCTGACACACAGACGCAGGCACAGACAGACAGAGCTGAAACTAAAAGGACTCCTAAAAAGCTCTTGAAAAAACATTTACATTTCAGGATTTAATAAAGTTTTAAATACTGTTGCTGGACTCCAGAGGAAGGATATCTGCAACATTTTGACATGGACAGAAGTGAATCGCTCTTAACATTTCATCTCCTGAGTTCCAAAGTGATGGAAAAGTATTCCCCATGGAATTAAATCCTAGTAGTACTGAAGCTAGTGATCATTTTTACATTTTTTTAAATTAATAATTAAAAAATGTCAAAACTGTGAAAAGTGGCCATCACAGTTTCTCACAGAGAAACAAGAAATCCTCTCTTTTAAGCAGCTGGAAGGAGCTACTGTTGGACAGTTTTCATCCAAACCTTAGATTTTCTAAGCATTTCAAGCACTGGAGTGTGCAGGTGAGACACAAAAAAAAGCACAGCATAAAGCACTGGAGGGAGAAATGTGATCCAAGCCCGTAATAACGAGGAGTTAATCAAGTGCACCGGATTAGATTGTGCAGAGATGATGTTGGTGGTGGTTGATCTTGATCGCAGATGTGTTGGCATTTCTCGCTCGATGATTTAACTGCATTACGCCATTAACGCCTTTAGAGTGTTAATTTATTTAATTCCCACTGGATGTGCGTGCCACGCAAGCCAGAAAAACTGTGTCAGTGGAGAAAGCTTTCTCAATCACTGCCATGGTCCATGATGGGAGACGTTTTAGAGTCATTAAATGATATAATCTAATTTAACAACATTATTTATCCATTCAGGAGGAATAGATAATTTATTTAAATATTGAATTTTGTTCCTCAACTTTGGGCATTATTCTTTTAGACCCAACCTGTAAACCCTGTTAAATCATTGTTTGTGATTATGGAGTGAGCTGCCCTGCATGGATTCAGCATCACTAACAAGAAGCACGCTGGGATTTTTAATGATGGCCCAATGGCGGTGCCTGAGGGAGAAGAACCTACGCTGCAAAGTTGTTGTCTGTTCCTTGCTCTGAGTTTTTTTTTTTTTTTTTTTTTAAATGGCACCTAAAAAGGGATTCTGCTGAGTAAAGAGCAGTCTGAGCATTTTGAAAACCTTTGTGAATATGGACACTGGTGTCTTTGTCTTTTCCTTTATTTTATTCTCACAGTCTGCCTGCTGCAGCCCTCAGCTTTGGTTTTCTATTTCAGGTTTTTAAATTCAGTTTTAACTTTTGTCGCTACGACATGCAAAAAGCAAATTATTTTCTTTGGTATCCCGTGCTTATTAACTGGCAGATATGAGCTTGGATTTTCTCCACTAGAGCTCGATTAATTAAAAAAAAAAAAGTTTCTATTGTTATCAGCTGATGCGCAACAAAAAACCATAAGTATTAGCAGCAGCAGCAGCTCAGAATCTGTGCTTCTATTTTACTCACCAAAGCAGGTGATACGGATGATCATCCTGCGCACCTGAGCTTTAGGCTAAATTATTTGCCAGGGTGCTGAACTGGAGCCAAAGCATTAGTGTTCATTAGTGTTCAGAGGTTATTAGTATTTAACAGTGATTTTCATGGGCAAACAGTGAGTTTCTTTGTATCAGATTTGTATAAAGATTCATGTAGTTTTTGATAACCAGTGGTTAATTGTAACCTATGACACGAACCTGTGTGCTCTGAATTTGAATATAATTTCCTACATTACTTTAAAATTCCTCATATACGTGTGTTTAATTGTCTTAATAGGAAGACGACGTGCCCAAATATGTCAACACAACCAGCAGAATGATACTTTAGCTTTTCATTTATCAGATTTAGAAAGCAGAGAATCTTTCAGTGATTGATAGTTTTTGATACTTAGTGTGGCAGGAAACGTTTAATTATATTAGATTCACACACACACACACACACAAAAATCACTTGTAAATACAGAGATGCTGGAAAGATTGTGAGTTTGTAGAGAACATGCAGTCTTAAAATATTTTCTTTTCCCTTATGAGGTTGGTGCCCTATTACTGTTATTTACTGTCTATTAACATCATTCACTGGAGACACCTGTGCTCATTACATTAATTTTAATGCACAGAAATGGAAATACTTCCCCCCACACGCACACACATGCGAAAAAATATTCCACATTTAACAAAGTCTGTCTTCTCCACATGCCTTGTTAATTATTCCTGCCCTGTGAATAATTGAGGAGATTGTAAGTATGAATCATTTACCGGAGCCGCCTGCATCGATACACGTAGATATTCTGACACGAGCTGGTGAGAAAACGGCAACAGAAGAACACGGCTTTGACACTTTCATTTTCAGCACAGTCCTGCTTTTATTAATGAACTCCTTAAGGATTTTTTTTTCTTTTTTTTATGTGCCATATTTCCTTTTTCCAGTCTGTTAGAAGAGAGCTGTGAAAGCTGGGCTCGTGCACGGTGAGAGAAACCAAACCTGTGTCTGAGCCGACACCGTTATGTTTGCATTCAGTGAAATTCAACGTTCTTTTCGGTCTCCGTAAATGAGTTTGTGTCTTGGAAAGAGGCAGGATGCTCAGCATGTAGAGTCACGTGACAGAAGAACCCTTTCGAGGTGGCGGGATGATAATTCAACAGGACATTTCCATTTCTGAGTCGGTAATAGTAGCTTTTCCACTCATGTGACTCAATTTTCAACATGAAATGGACTGCGTCTCTGTCCAGGAAAGGATCCTGGTTTTCTCGTATCGTGTCGTGGATAAACACGTTAACGCCTGTTTACGCAAACCCTTCAGCAGCGGGGGTGGCTTTGAAGATGACAAAGCTCAGATAATTTTAATTGTTTGACTAAATGTGTGATTTGTAAATAGAGTTGATGCTTTAAAGCTCCCTCCTTTGTCTAATTTAGCAGTCAGCACGCTATAAGTGTCACCCCTTCCTCTGAGCTTCAGATGTACGCCGGTGCATCTTGGACAAAGATGCAAACGAGCAAAAACCAAATGTTTCTCCTTTTCAAGGGAATCCGTTGCTTCATGTTTTGCTGTTTGAGTTCTCGAGGTGAACCAGCCATTTGGTACAACAAGGCTCGGTTGTGTTACCAGTATACCCATGCTTTAAACTAAATATTATAGTCACAGCTATGAATTATACTGTTTTGTCTTGGTCTTAATTGGGACTTAGTTTGCTTTTCCATCCTTTGTCGTATGTTGTTGCAGCGGTGGATGCACATATTGCACATGGCCAAAATCACAAACAATGAGGTCAGCTTATGTACAAATAATGTGCTGCTCAGTATTAGTTTTTTTTCTACTCTCAGCGCTGTGTGATGCCAGAGACTGTTACACAATTCCAGGAAGACGGACGCTTCGTAGTTCCTCTTTAAGAAATAAGAATAAACTCTTTGTTTAAGTCCAGAAATGTTTAATTGTAGTATTTCTCAAAGGAACAGCTACACAGTCTGGTTTTCACCAGTGATTATTTCACCGTTGTTGTTGTAATGCTGTTATTTTTATTAGTTTGCGGTTCTGCTACACCCTGAAGGTAGACTCCTTTCCCGGGTCTGTTCCTGCTTGTGGTTGTCTGGTTTAAGTGTCTCCAGATGACAGACGATGAGCCACATTTGGGAAGTGAAATATGTTCGATTTTGTTGTGTCTGATGCGAGACGCTTTGTGTGAGGTTTCCCTGCTGCTGCTTCTTCACCTTTATGTTTATTCGGGTCACATGTTTGTGATTTTGCTCGGTCGTAATGGAAACGCCATCCCAGATTTAGATCTCTTTAATCTCCACCCACATCTTTGATTTGTTCATTGATTCAAATGGGTTAGAAAACAAAACAGCCAAGTGAGTCAGATTTTTAGGTGGTGTAGTCATCCTGCTTCATCGTCTGTATGTTCTCTGCTCTAACAAGACATGGTGACAAGTGCATATGAAATGGACGGCGCTGTACAGGTTGCTGCCTTCCACATTACAGAAACAACTCTTAAATCGACATGTTTCCCTATTCAAGCAATTTGACCCGGCAACTGCTGCTGTGTAGAATTAAAAACTCTGTTATTGAAATGATACATCAGACCCTACTGAGAGCAGACAACTAACATGAATGTATCAGCCTGAATAATAGGAAACTGAAGAGCAATTCACTTGCATTATGAGACTATTGATTCACCATAATCAGACTTTCCCAGAACTGAAAACGCATCAATAATCTATGATCATGAGTCAGTGGCAGATAAATGTTCCCAGCCTCATGTTTACCCCCGACCTCGGCGTCCCTTCTTCTGTTTTAATCTCAAACAGTTTGCGGAGGAGCAGCAGTCGACCCACAGCCCTCCTGAGAACAAAGCACCAGTTCCGTTTCGTTGCCTTTTGTTTCTGTCGGCCTGCCGCTGCTTGCCAGCAGGAGTGGAGGGGCTTTTGTAACAGGAGAACCCTTGATTAAGTTCCCTCTCTACCCCTGACCCGCTGCTGGGGCCTGGCGGGATGGCAGTGGTGCGGGTTAAGTGACAGTTGACATTGGACAGGTCTGCTTTTTTCTGTTGTTTGAAGCCCGTTTGATGTCTTTGAGATTTGGGCCCTTTGAGCCTGCTGGGCCTGGCATCGCAGGGCACAGTCCCCTGATGATGTCACTTCATATTTAACATTAAGCACTCTTAGCCTGCAGCTTCTCAATGTGACAACTCCTCCGTTTATGCAGTTTAAAGTGTGTTTAGTTTGGCTTTAGCGATGACTCATTTGTATAGTCATTTTGTGTCTTTTCGTAACACTTTATGGAAGTTTGTACAATAGATGTTCTTATTTTCTTTTCACAAAGGTGTTCATGAATTGGTGAATGCATCCTACTGTCACTAATGGTGATAAATAACTTGTTTCTCTGTGTTTAAAAAATTATTGTGAGCATTTTATGGCATTTTTTAAAAAAAATTGAATGAAGCTGTAAGCATTCTGAAGGAAGGAAACGAAAGGATGGATGACTTAAAGTGGGCAAGATTATGAAGCTGGTCAGACCTTCATGGCTAGGCTATAGTTTTCAGTAGTTTTGGTTGGTACCATAATAATTTAGAAGATCAAATTGTGTAAGAATACTCTATAAATTATTAGTCCTAAAAAGACTTAACTTGCTTTTTAAATACATATATACAGCTAGATAACGCATTTAAATGCTACCTTGAAAACCAGCTCTGCTGATAGGCTTTATAATAATCTAGTCTTTTGTAGTGGCATATTAAAAGGTCAGCTTTTAATGCAGACTCACTCTTATGAGCCACGCTGTCTGTCCAGGTGAACACCACTCCACTAGTTTATTCTCCTGCAGTCTGCTGGTTGGTGTTTGGCCCCGGGGACCACGTCATGACTGTCTCTTCAGCCTTTTCTCCCATCAGCCCTGCAGCCAGGCAGACTGTCAGCAGCACAATTAAGGGCTGCGCCATAATGAAAGGGGCATTAGCAGAAGCAATTTATTTCTCAGCGCAGTGCCGGAAGGTTTCTCCAGTGCTGATATTCCAATGCGGGCTTTGTGTGCTCTACTCGGCCATTAAGGGAGGGATAAGGAGGACACACACTAGCTGAACAAATGAAGTGAAGGAAGGTTTTTTTTGGGGGGGGGGATCAAGGCATAAGGCCATATTTCACCATTCTTGAAAATCAATTCTAATTTGAATATTTTTGCTAATGCACTTGTGTGTCTTCTCATTTTTTCTCTTAACTCCATTTCATAATTGTGCATTCTGTTTGTGCATTCACTCTTTTTTTTCTCACACTTGGATTTTTCCTTTTTGCTTGTTCTTGTCTCCCACCTTTGCCTCTTGTCTCTGCTCACTTGTACACCCCCACCACCAGCACCCCTTTCTCCGCTATTCCTGTGTTCATTTTGTTCCTCTGAAGTTTATTGAATTAACGCAGACAGCTGAAACGCAGAAGATAAGAGAGGCGCTCTGTGCCCCTCTCAGAGAAATGGTATTGCAGCGTGGATGAGTGAGCGGCGTGTTTGTGTGCATGTGTATGTGTGTGTGTGAGACTCTTATAGCAGGGGGAGGGGAACTAATGCAGAGGTTATAGACAGAGGAAATGGGGAGCATTGTGTGTTGATGTTTCTCCTGAAAGGACGATAAAGGAAGTTTGAGAGTGGTGAAAAAGTAGTGACCGTTTTGTGTCCAGTTTCATTGTTTGTGTAAATTTTTCGTTCCTTTCTCTTTACTTTCCAGAAGAAGGTGACTAAGTACATTACCATGTATTGGCTGCTGTGATTGATTGATTGTTGGTTTTTTTTGTTTTTTGTTTTTTTGTTCTTATTTTATGTTATCTCACGGTTTACAACCAGCTTTTTTGACCAACCCCATGACATTACTAATAAACCAGTGGAAATGTCACATTATTTTTCTCAGTTTCACATCCAGTTAGTTCTGTTCCCTGGAAAACAACAACAAAAAAAAATTAACATGTCAGAAAGTGAAAAATGTTCTTTAAGTGATATATACATGTTTGAGAAACTGAAGCTAATGAAAGTTTTACACTTTTGCTTGATAAATGACTTAAACAACTCATTGATTATTATAATTGTTACTTTTTCAGATCATTTCAGATCGTTTCAAGTATTAGAAACATCTTTTTAGTAGTAACATCATCTTGTACCAGACTTGACATTTCCAGACAGTAAGACAGTTTTGTCTTTAATGTGGTTCCGTACCACAAACCTCTCCCCTCAAACTGTTTCCTGCAGATTTCCCGACACTTGAAGCAAGATGTCCTGAAAACTCTGTTTGCTTATTTTGAATTTCATGCACGCTTTAAGTTAAATGGGAACATTTTGGAGCTGAATATTACATGTTTAATCGGTTAAATATTAAATGGGATCCTGCTAGTATTAACAGGGATGCTTGCATGTGGTGCGTAAATGTGTCGAATGTTGCCGTTGCAGTCACACGCCTACAGAAAATCTCTGCCTTTCAGAGTCAAGTGGACGTGAGATGCGTCTTTCAGCTGTTCGGTGAAGCACTGAGTGTACGAGTCATGATCCTCCTTATCACGTATATATGGACTGATAGGTTTCAGTTGATTAGCAGTCTATTTCCACATTTTTCCTTTGACCCTGGAGGTTTTAGCTGGCTGTGTCTCCACTGGTGGTCTGCATTGATTAATGGGACAACTCCATTAACAGCTAAGAAACAGAAAGAGTCTAAGGCTTCGGTAGCAGGTGGTAGCAAGTATAAAATATACAGGGAGCTTGGACTGCACTGTGAAAGGCATGTGTGTCTGTTTGAGAGAAGGGGGAGCTCAGATGTCGTTGACCTATTAACTTTGCCGGTGTGGACCAGAACCAAAACAATAGCCTTTTGCACCGTATTGATACAGATGATTATGAGAGTTTAGACATTATCATTCTTTGCTAGAGTGACTTGCTAAATTAAGTACATCCATTTATTCATCCATCTTCTGAACCGCTTATCCAACTTGGGAATTTAACCATGGTAACTGTGGTAACCAAGTTAACCGGTAAATGCTTGATAGTGAATAGTTTCCACAAAACAAAAAACACAGAAGCTGAATCGTTTTGGCTCTGAATGTCTTGCATAGTTGTTCTTGTAATTTCTAGTGAGAAATCTGCTCAAGTCTGTTTATTTACATTTAATCATGATGCGTTATTTCTAAAAATGCCAAAACTTTAAATACATTATAAATCCCTAAGACTTTTTATTTTTTCTTCACAGTGAGACAAGTTAAACACAACTGCAGCACAGATGACATTTCCAAAATACAACAGGCCCACTTTGTTCACTCTTGGTGCTAATGATATCATTTAACCATTATATACCAGCGAGGGTGAGTTGAAGGTCAACAGCAACAATGGATGGAAGCAATCTGAGAAGCAGAGGAGGAAGATGAGGAAGAGCTAGATCAAGAACAGTAATCACAGATGAAAGTTGAGCAGCTGTGATGGATGTCTGTGGAGTGACGACCCATATGAAAAGCAAAAATGTATTTTCTATGAGACTTGCGTGTCTCATTTGATTTACCAATGATGAAATGCATCACATTTTTCCCTCCTACAGCATAATGTTTATGTGATTCATACTAATTATAATTATGTTAGATGAGAAAAACTGCCCACTTTCATATTTAAATCATAGTGTGAGACATATACGTCTCATGAGATATGCAGTATGTATAAAATATGAATTATCACTGTGTATTTTTTTTTCCAATTCTTCTGTGAATGAAGTAAGTAGGACAAAGTGAACAACCCAGTCTCAGCAGGTCCCCTCTTGCCTCCATATTCTTGAGTCTTTACTGTATTCTGATGTTTCAGTACAGCACTTGTAAATAGAAAAGTCGAGGCTCGGGACGGGGGTGGCAGTGGTTTCTGTTTTTGTATCACATTTTTGTGAATTTTGTAGAATTACGCGAGCGCCATATGTGGTTGGAAAGACCCGAGTTCCATGTCCTGAACACTGCTTTCATTCCCCCCCCCATGTAGACTGTAAATGCATGCTCAGTAGTGTTATTATTTTTGACTGGTTGTGTGTGATCTGAAAACACTGTGTGGTTTAGAGCATGGAGAAACCTGTTTTCATGCATTTGTGTGGTTTTGCCTGAAGGGTCAGGGGTTTTGTTCAAACCCAAATTGGAAATTGGGCTTTGTGATTTTAGCATTTTGAAAAAAGGGTCTAAGGTTTCCAAAACATGAATTAACAATTGTGGCAAATTGTAACCAAATGGGTTATAAGGCTGACCGCAGAACACGCACATTTAAAACTTTGCAAATAAAATTTGACTAGACTACAAAAATACAAAAAAACAAGTACAAGCACATCAAAGTATGAATGATTTCTCTGACCTCACTCACCTTTGAACTCTGACATCATTTTAATGTCATCCTTGTTGGCCCGTTATTCAAAACCACCTTTTGTGTTATTCCTACTGTAGTAGATACTGTAGCAGGAACACATTTTGTCATTGTGAGCGACACACACAAATTCACAAAGGAAAACAATACCAGCCCTGCTGTCAGTGAGAGCTCGGATGTTTGAGAAAGAGGCAGTGCACTCTCAGAGAGGGCATGGCTGCCTGTGCTGACTGAGTCTTAGGATTTTAGGCTCACTGAATTTCACAGTTGAAATATTTGAGAGGTTACAGTTCTCCACCGCCTCCTCTGGTCTCTTTGTTTTCTATATTAGTTTGTATACATGAAGTCATTTGTTTGTGTTGGACAGCAGGATTTAAATGTAACTGATGCTGAATTGTTTGCTGAGCTCTTTATCCGGACAGTTTTCTGCCCGTGCAGCACGCACTAGAGATCTGTTTTGTGGGGGATTTTTTTTTTCCTCAGAGGAAACAAAAAAAAATTGCAAGCATTGCAATCAGTCATAATGATTATGTAGCATCCTTAAAGAGCTCAGCGAGCCGGAGAGTGACAGAGACGGCGACCTTCTTATCTGCACCGAGTTAAGAGTTTCGCTTAAAGGAGCAAGCTCGGGCAGAACTTTGACCCCGTTTGCTTGTGTGCTTTTTCAAAAGGCCATGGAGCCAAGTGTGCTCAGTCAAATGAAATGTCCTCCTACAGACATCAGAGAGCACTTCTCCTTTCCTCCTTTTCTCTCCCCCACACACAGTTGTTTTTCTCACAGCTACACGCTTCTACAATGACACATGCGAGCAAGAACGGTACAACATCCACAGTTTGTCTGTGTTTCACATTTACTTTGTTTCGTTTTCCTCTCTGCGAAGTGTTTTATGGCAGAGCACCTCAAGCTTGTGACTTTAATACTGCTATTGTGAGTGTGCTATTTATGTGATTTAAGGAGGGCGCAGGATTTTATTACTCCAAACGCTAATGTTAATAGCGCATCATGATACTGAAGTGATTTTCAGTCCTTGTTAAATTTGCCAAGTAATTTGAATCTGCTGTATTGTGCAATGTGAATAAATGAAGAATTCAGAAGAGATACTTCACGTTTCTTTGAAAACAAAAAGGAGGCAGCGAAGCGAGAACAAGTTGGCATTTTGTTAGAGAGGAGAGCCTTTTAGTTCCAAAATGTGGGCAATTTACCATCATCTGTGAATTTGGTATTTAAGGATGCAACAAGAGCACGACAGTGATGGTGAGAACAGTGAACAGAAATGCAGCCCTCTGTGATCAAAGTTAAAATAAAGGTTAAGTTGCAATAGTACAGTTTGGTTTCCTCAAACTAAAATAAACAAATGTAATGACAAATCATCTTAATATTTTTCCTATGCTGTTGCAGCCGTAGGTGAAGAGAGTTAATGCCCTTAGGTTTTCCAGCTGAAGGATCACAGGCATTTCTTTATCGAAGCGATATTTCTGCAGTCGCAAAGCTCGGTTTTGTGTCAGCTCTAGTGTCATGGCGGATTTCAGAGTGTGCTCCTGCCCTCCCCGAGCGCATTAGCATTTCTCCTCTCCCCCACTCTTTTTCCCTCCGCAGTCTTCCCTCTGATGTCACGCCGCAGCTCAGACATGTTAACATGAACCTTCATGCTAACACAGTTCAGTCTGTCACTGGAGAATATTCTTTTACCTGCTTGTGGAGCACAGGAAGACTTTTTCATTTTCGCTGTCTCCGTTTACAATAGATCAGAGGCCTCTGCTGTACCGCTGAACTCCTGAACTCCTGTATACATTACTAATGAACCTCTGGATTGTTATGCAGTCATATGTTAACAGGGAAGACAGGGGCTTTCTCTCTCGCAGTGTGCGTGTGTATGTGAGACCAATGCATTACTGTCATGAAGGTTTCTTGGCCTGGGCCTGCTCTAATTGATAGGGGCTGCTGGTATTTACTTACATTCTCCGGGTGGATTAAATCTCAAAGGAAAGAGGAGGTTGTTTTTCTCCTGGTCTTTGTTTTAATATCAGTGTGTGTGTGTGTCATCCCATGTGGTTCTGCATTTGTCCTTTCTCCCATGACGAGAACTGTCCAATCCTGTAAAGCTGCATGACGTCCAGGCACCACAGAGCACCAAATCTAATCAGCAGCTAAAGTCAAATGTACGCGGTACTTTGCTGGCTTAGGTTAGAGTGTGAGTGTGTGTGTGTGTGTGTGTGTGTGTGTGTGTGGGAGGGAGCACAGGGACTTATTCAGTGCACACAGTCAATAGTAAATATCATTAACTCTGTGGCTACTTTTTAATTTTGTTCAGTGTGTTTAATATGTATTCGGGGACTGCTTGAACTGAGAAGCTTCCTGTGCTGCAGAGCAAAGCTGAGATCTTCCAGCTGAGGCTGTGGTAGAAGGGACAGAGGCAATGCCTAGCAAACGCTAACTGACTGCAGTCTGCGTACCAGAAAATGTAAGTCAAAGGCTGGATTCAGAGTTGCAGGTGAATACTGTAGACACAAGCTGCTTTTCAGACTAGTCTTTAGATCGAAGACAGGTACTGCATCATACATTATAAATCTTAAAATTAAGCATAAAAATTACAGTAACTTAAGAGGTTCAAAGTTTCATAGGTCTGCCTCTGTATTTAAAAACAAAGGGGGTGGGTTTTTTTGGGGGAAATGTTTCAGGCATTGTTAAGACTTCGTAACAGTCACAGAATGAATTTAAAGCTATTGGATGAAATACTGCACAGCTGTTTACTCATGACAGAATTTTTCCACTCTGGTAAGTGTGAATGCCTCCATGTATCTAACACGTTCAAACCGCACAGCACTGTGATGATCGTGTTGGATTTCAGGAGCCTTCTATGTTGGCACCACTACTGCATTGGACTACAGACATACCTGCTTTGACTAAGTGAGGAACCGGCAATTTTATGAGCCTTTTTGGCGTTTTTCTTTTTTTTTTCTTCAGATAAATTTAGACTTCACAGCCTGTAAACAGCTGATAAATGCCAGGTTTGAGGTCTGAAAATCCAGGTTTCATGTAGTGCACAGCCTAAGATGGAATGTCAATCAATCGGTAAGCATCTCTTTGCTGGAGAATTTTGAGTTCATCAGCAAGAAGAGACAACAACATGGAGACACAGACACATTGAGATGATAAAAGTTTGTCATTTGGATTTGACTTTTATTTCTACCTTTAATATCTCTGGATGTGTAAGGCCTTTACGGTCAATGCTGTAAAGAAACAAATGTGACTTTTGTGTGGGTTTTTTTTCTCTGTTGCTATGCAGTGCAGGAGCTATTTTTCATATATTGATTTTTTTTTTTTTTGGCTTTTCTTTTAATTAAAAAAAAAATATTATAAATCACAGCATAGTACTTCCATGTGGGGGTCACTGATAGGTGTGATCGAGCTGCTAAATGAAGTAATGTCTTCATCATGTTTTGGAGGATGAATCCTGTGCTTATGTTGGGTTTTCCTTTTAATGGTGAGAAGTCACACAGACGGAGACTAAAGAGGGTTTCTGGAGTCAGACCGCACATGCTGGCTGCACACTAGACATGTTTGCTGCAGACAGGGATCGGCTTGTTCACAGTTGTCTTACCATTAACACGATACTGCGACATGTAATCCTGCTAAAAAAGAAAGAACGAACGAACAGCAATGGTATCCAGGCTGTCTGTTGGCTTTCTGTGTCTAATATTCTGCTCTGCATGGCACAGAACAAAAATGGAAAACTGCTTTCAAAATGTGAACGCACAAATGCAGTGTTACCCCCCCTGACCAGATAAGATGTTCTTTTGTGCAGAAGTGCCCATTTTCTCCATCTCTGTTAATGGCGTTTTCTCCAGTCTGAAACCTTTTGATTTCATCTGCTTCTCTGACTGTTTGTGCACGCATGCAAGTTAACTGTGTGTGTGTGTGTGTGTGTGTGTGTGTGCGCGCGCCCATGCATGCTTGTCAGCTTGGAGATTGCAGTGTTGATTATGTGTCTGATGTTGTCGACAGAGTGACATCCCTTCTAATGAAATAATGGTCTAGTGCCAGAGTGCTGGAGGATTGCACATTGTAGACCTCAATTACAGACAAGATGATTTTTTTCCTTCCTTCTTCCCTCCTGTCAGAAAAAAAATACAGGTTTTTCTTTCCTTTTAACACAAGTACAACAAACAAAAAGGCTAAATAAAGGACTTATTTTTCAGCAAGACTTGGGTCTAAGTGATTTTTCTTTAGATAATGAATGGAAAGGACGTGGCATGCCTTAAATTCACCATCTCTTTAGCCAGTCTGATGCCACAAAACAGTTATTGCCCTCACCATGTGCAGAAATCAATCACAGGAAACTGGTTGTTTTCAAGTCCAAACTACACATTTTTTTGCTCTTGTAATGTCCCCTCTTTTCTTTGAGATGTATTTTACTCTGCTACATGCATTATCCTGTAAGCCGTGTAATTTATTTTGCACAACAAATGATCTTTTTAAGCGTCCTGTTTTCTGCTGCGTCTCTTCTGATAGCTAGTGTGAAATTAGCATACATTTCCTTAAAAAAAAAAACATGCTGGTTTTGAGAACACTTTTTTTTTTTTTAACATTACAAAGAGGGAAAAAGGGGAGCATATTTTCAGAGGATAATTTTGAAAGTCATAAATTGATTAAATGAAACCAAGTTTAGCAAGAGTTGGTCACTGGAATTGTGAGAAAGTCACAGCTCAGGTCCTACAGACAGTGAAGTGTCTAAAAACAATGTCAGCGCCTGAATGTGGTCTCCATAACTTCTGGATAGAAAAAAGTAGAAAGCTGCAAAAAAAAATCTGTGAGAAATCATTTGAATTTATCAAATCGACAATAAACTGAAAGCACTTGTGATTATCAATAAATAATCCTCTGAAATGAACTAAGTTACGGAGAAAAAGACACAGTTCCCAGTCCACACACTAACTCACACCATCATCCATGTGCTAGAGCCTCAGTGTTAACAACTCTGTCTCTCTTTGTCTTTTCAGGGTGGACCCTATTCCTTATGACACTCCCAAGCCAGCAGGACACACCAGGTTTGTGTGTGTTTCAGACACACACTCCCGTACAGATGGCATCCAAATGCCCTATGGCGATGTGCTGCTGCACACGGGCGACTTCACTGAGCTGGGCCTGCCCTCAGAGGTTAAGAAGTTCAACGACTGGCTAGGTACTGAACTGCTTAACACACACGCTCATTACCGCTGTACTGGACGCATGCCTTGTTTTACACACACACACACACACACACACACACACAGAAATGTAGAGTCTGTAAAGAGCAGGGGGCTGGGCCTGAGGCTGTTTAACTGTTAACCAGACCACAAAACAAACCCCTCCACCTCTTCTCTGTTTAGCACCAACTGTTGTGCTAAAGTGTCCAGTTTAACCCTTTTGACCTTCAGTTAACCTTTCACCTCTCTTTCTGGCTCCATGCTGTAAGTGAAAGTCTGGCTTTGTGTGTGTGTGTGGTTTGAGTACCATTGGCCAGTGTTTTGTCTCTGGTTGCTTTGAGCCATTTTTGGCCCCCTAATATAGACACGTTCCACTCTCACTAAAACACACACACACTCCCTGACAGTGCCTCTCACAAAGTGCAGATCAGTAAGTACCGCCCACTAGATTGGGCTGCAGTATTTTAAGATTTTTGTATTCTTTTTTCTTTGGTTTTAACTGTTTGCATTTGTCTTTTGGTCACTTCAAGGCAGATGAGCCAGAACAATGTCCTGAAGTCTACGTTTAACCTTTAAATTTTATGACTGAGGCTTACACATTCACTTAATGCGCAAAAGGTTCCTGGTTCTAGACCAGGAGGAGACACCAATCCCTTTGGGGTTGCGCCAGGAAGGGCTTCTGGCGTAAAAATCTGCCAAATCAAATATGCAGAGCTATCTGCTGTGGCGACCTCTTGTGAATAAGGGAGCAGCTGACAGAATCTTTAAGCTTTATGACTCCAGTTCCTGAGCGTATAGAGTGGAGACTGCTGAAGGAAATTACTGGAAGGATTGGAGTTCCTCATGAGCTCTTAAATGCTGAACTGTTGCACAGACGCACACAGACAGCTCATGATGTTGTCAAGTCCTATGTAATGTTTCTCATTGTCTGAAGTGGCCGAATAAACATGGGCTGCAGAGGCGATCCATAAGCAGAAAAATCACTTTGTGTTCTATCTGGGCATATTGCTGCTTTTGTAGTTTGACCTATGTGCAGAAAAATGGATGGAAAATGGAAAATGTTGAACATCTGGGATTGGTGGTGGTGATCATTTTCATGACATCCCTTCTGCTGGAGGGGAAGTAAAAATGTTTATTTAACTGTAATGAAAACAAAGTTTACTTTCTGAGAATAAACACTGAAAAAAATTGTAAGAAGAAAAAAGTTGATATACGAACCCATCATGACTTATTTTCCTTGTTTGAGTGGAAACCTTTAACTTGTAAACCACTTGAAGTAGTACTCCTCGAAGTCTGTGTTTTGAGTATCAAACACTTGCCCCCTGTAGAGTTGAGAGGTGGCTGTCAAAGTTGTGCCTCTCCGAAGATGACAGCAGCTGTAGTCAGTCTGCCTTCACAGCAGTTACAGTGGATTCCAACACTGACCCAGTTTTTGCAGCCAAATAAAAAAAATCCAGTTTACAGAAACTTCTCAACCCTTTCCTGCAGCATAATCCACTTCTCCAGCTCTCAGTATGTTAAATAATAACCATATTTTAAACCCAATTTCACTGAAAATGTAACTTCATTTCACCCTTAATGTGCAATCCTGTCAAGTTCACAGCCTCCTGCTCTTACATGCCTTTGCTTTATGTAAATCGTCTCCATATGAATGCAGACACATTTGCAAATATTTTCATCGACCAGGGTTACATTCATGTCAAGTGTATCCGTGCACACTAAGATTTCTTTTTCTGAACTGCATGTGGTTGTGTGTGCTACACTTGCTACCTTGGTTTGCATATTTTCTCTTGAGGGCATTTTAAAAAACAAAACAAATGTCAGTATTCCTAAACATGATGAAGAATAGATGACTGAAAAAGATGTTTCAAAGCATGATTCCTGTTGCTGGAGTGGGGGGGAAAAAAATAGTAGGAGGAATTTAATGTAGGTGTGCGCACTTCGTACAGATCGTAAACAGTTAAGACTAAGATTCGAAAGCTTGAGTGAGAGTAGAAACCGTGGTCTCGAAAGTTCAAAGCCTGCTGCAAACTGTGAAAGGTGGTATTTTTGCCATCAAACTTGATAACACACATTTTTAGAGAACCTGCCAACCTTTAAAGTCTTAATTTCCAGCTTTATGAATTGTGAATGTGATTGGTTGTTAGTCACTGGACTATGCCCACTTTGCCAGCTTGGCTCTTTAAAGTATTCTCAGGTGTTATGCTCTTGATTCCCCTGAAACACACACACACCATACACACTTTGATCACTTTCATACAAAAAACGAACTGACGTTCGTGCTGGCGTTTATACGTCCCATTTTTCCCTTCTCCCCCTAAACCGCACCTGGCCCCACCAGGAGGTCGTCCATCAAGCCAGACAGTCTGCGTGTGCGCGTGTGTGCGCACTTTGTTTAGCCAGAGTGAAAACAGATATTGGTCGTAATGGGGAATCGATGCACAGCAAAGTGGAAAATGACTTTGTGTAGTTGGGAGCACCCTGCCCGATAATGCCCCATCGAGGACTGTACGTCTGGAGACTGTACACCTGGTCCGCAAACTCAAATGATTGATGTAGGGTGGGAGGAGTAGAAAATGACAAGGGAGTAGTCAAGCTACTTGTTGAAAAACCCTTTAAGTGTACAATTTTAGGTTTTAGAATAGAGTTACTGGTACGTAATGATCTAAAGTGGAAACTGTTTGTGTTGTTTTTTTTGTTATTCATCTGATTCTGCTCTTCAGAGGACAGACGGCTCTCTGCAGTCTGTACAATGAGACAAATGTAGTTTATTTATGTTGGGGCTTTTACATTTCTGCTGCAAGCTTTACATACAGAATGGGCTCTAATGAATGTAAAGAAAGCACTTGTGAAAGGTTTGATATTGCCTCCAAGGCCACTTTTTGTCCTTGTTTATGTAAGAGGAGAGTCTGAGAGGGAAATGGAGACCAGGAGACTGCACCGTCTTTTACATTTTTAAGGCACAGTAGTTCAGTCATTGTTTTCAGTGTTTCTCGGGACAAAAGATCAGGGTTAAAATGTACAGAATGGCTGCAAAGTCAGTAGTTGCATAACACAATATAATTATTGTGCAAAAGCAGCATCTTGCAGGTAGGCAGGATGAAACTGAAGCAGTCTCATCAACAAAATTTGAACAGATTTTTAGGGGTGGAGGAGGGAGTAGGTGTGCAGTTTTTTGTTTTGTTTTGTTTTTAATGCAAGTGCTGCTTCATCCATCTGCTCCTCTTGCACTACAGAGGAGACAGCAGTTTGTCCGGGCCATTGACTGCTGTTTGGCCTCTTGGAGGAGATCATTGGAGATCGATGCTGAGGAGCGAGCTTTCCCTGACCCAGCCAGTCTGATGGCACAGCGCTGACTCTGATCTCCTACTTTAAGCTACTCCCAAAGGCTTCTGTAGCGTGTGTTTTTGTGTGGGTGAAGAGTAAATCATTTGGCCCAACTTAAAAACTTGCAACCACCTAGTCAAACTGCAAAAAAAACCCACCCAAATATTCCCAGTTTCTGCTTCTCAATTGTGTGCATCTTTGAATTTTCTACTGCTATATGACAGCACACACAGCGCATCATTAGCGTTTGTTTTTTTTTTCTGCTGTTTGCTCGGTTTCATTCTCTGCTTATGTTCAACATAGAACCTGTGACTAGATCACTGACATTATTGTCAGAACAAGCTTCCATTGGACATGAGGGTTCAGTGGTGTCTGTCTGTTTCGTTAATTAACAGCTGCCGGGATGCTTTTGATGCAGGATTGTTATCGTCTCTAGTTGCTATTTTCTCTTCTACCTGTCTTGCTTTACTGACTGCATGCTGCTCTGCCCTCCAACACACAGACACAGACACACACACACACACAAAACAGAAAAGACAAACTGTAAGAGGAACTAGCATGATCATAAACAGCTACAAAATACTGCTGAAATGGAACAAAATAAATTAATTAGGTAAATAAAGTAAATGAAATGTTTTACTTACCTGTCCTTCAGGTAGGCAAAACATTTCGTTTACTTTATTTACCTAATTAATGTTTACTGACACACACTGCTACCTCCCAAAGGCCCATTCTGAGCTGAAACAGTGATATTTAAATATCTAGATGTTGATTAATAAGTGACTACTTGTTTTATTAAATAGTATATTTTCTGCTTCTGCACTAATTGGAATACATTTTAAATGCAATTGTGCAGCTTGATTACGTTGCATCTCTTCAGGGATGAATTTATGGAAACAGCAGAAGGGATGATTTATTAAACTCCTGTTTGCCCTGGTAAAGTGTGTATTTTTAGTATTGCACTGTGGAAAACACTTTATAAAGGAAGTGTTTTGTGTGTGCAGATGTCATCTTGAATGTCTTGTCTGACTCTTTGAGAGGTGTGACAAAACATTTCAGTAGTTTTTGTTCTTCAGAGTTTTGTTTTGATCTTTTTACTCTCCTTCATACCCCTGGCTGTCGGTAAAGAATGAAAAATAAATCTAGGTGTATCACTACATCAAGACTCTGTTGGATGTATCACAGTAGCAATAAAAAGCAGTAGAAATTCCCAGTGGAGTAATGGAGACGGAGTTGTTTGATGGTAATTATGTTTTCCCCAGCTTTTCCCTGCCTGGTGTTGGATGATTCGCTTTGGGTTGTGTGTGTGAGCGTGCAAATGGATGCGTGATCCAGTTAGAGTGCTGGGGGACTGAGAGACGGCGTTCTCATTTAAGGTTACACTGGAATTTATGATCCTGAGATGCGACGAGAGCTAATTTAGAGCAGCGGGAATGAAACCTATAGACCGGGGAGCCATGATTCTTTCATTTCCAGCATTAGAGAACACACACGCCAGGCTTTCTCTCTCTCTCTCTCTCTCTCTCTCTCTCTCTCTCTCTCTCTCTCTCTCTCTCTCTCTCTCTCTCTTTTATACACACACACACACACACACACACACACACTTGAGCTAGATGCAGTGGACTTTTTATTTATCTGTGTTGAGTTGATGTCTTTTGATTGAATTTTTATTCTCACGTATTCATTTTCTATTAGTTTTAGTTCCAGTTTTGTTCTTGGCCACTGGAAAAATTGAGCAATATGTTTTGTTTTGTTTTTTCCTTCACTTTCCATTATGAATTCAAACCCCTTTTAGTCAATATATACCATTTATTGAACTTTTTATTCTTTATTTTATTAAATTTCTCTTCTTCACTTGCATCACAGCATTCCTCTATTACTGGCCACAGTTGAACAAAGCACAGAGACACAAAAGCATTTTACCCAAAATGGGTATCAGCTCACAGTGGTGAGACGAATGCG
The DNA here is from genome assembly GCA_024447675.2 of Pterophyllum scalare. Classification (NCBI taxonomy): domain Eukaryota; kingdom Metazoa; phylum Chordata; class Actinopteri; order Cichliformes; family Cichlidae; genus Pterophyllum; species Pterophyllum scalare. The sequence goes on along the minus strand of JAMQGT020012693.1, from coordinate 104,157 downwards.
TTCTTGCCAAACTCCATATTCGAGATGGATACAGACATCTCACTTATAAAACTGTGTATTATCTGTAGTGTTACATGCAGTGCCTTCATACAGTTTTTGTCAATGACCATGTTTTGGCGAGCTCCTAAAATCAGCTTAATGCTGAATAAACCTGCGTGCGTAGAAACCTTTGTCTGCATCTGGACCACGAAAGTAATGCATGCCGCATAATCCGACACACTGACCTGTTTGGTGTTTTTTTTTGTTTGTTTGGGGTTTTTTTGGTCCAAGGTTGATTTCATAACAAATTCCATCTCATATTTAGTGACCGTATAACATCCGCAATTATACAACTCCTTATCTGTTGAAATTCCAAATATTAATGTTCACAGCTTAAAATTGTGCATGCATTATGAAACCAAAAATAAAAGCATACCATGTTGCAGCAGAGCACTACAGTCCCAGGTATGTGCAATCACTTCTTTACAGCAGTATACGATGTGACAGCCAGCCAGTGTGGCGGCGTGTTAAGAAATGCACTTAAATAATCAGGATGAATTCATTAGCATAGCAACGAGTTGATACTCATTCTGTCCAAACCTTCCTGCTACAGCAAATCCAGTGCCTCGCAAAATACACTCTGAAACTGACGAAAATTAATCTGGAACAATTTTAATAATTGATTAGTCATCCAAGTAATTTGTTAAGCAGAAATGCCAAACATGCATTAGCTCAGTCTCACACTTATGCTGATTTTCTGCTTTTCTAATTTGATACTGAGCATAAAATTTTTTGAATTTTGGAGATTGGCGTAACTAAACAAGGAACCTGTTGCGAGGCCTTTAGGCTAAAGAAACTGTCACCAAGCTTTTTCTTACATTTTTGTAGCCCAAACAGTTTTTAGATTACTCAAGAAAATAACCAGCAGATTAATCAGGAATTAAAAAAAAAAAAAAAAAGCATTAGTGGCAGTCAGATTATGTGTTTTTATATTACCTGTGTTTGGGAGCCAGAGTACTACAACACCCTCAGCAACCATTCTTCTCATTGTACTTTTTGAATTAACTATACATAAAGGAGCCTTCGTTTTAGTCTATACATACTCTACAGAGCATGCAAAAAGACAAAGGGAGGAGGATTGGAACACGATCAACAGGAAGCCTAAAAACCAGAATCCAGGAGAGGAAAAAGAGAAATGTAGAGAGTGAGCGGGAGGGTGATGAAGGCCAGGCCCTTTCGTTGAGTGCTCAGTCGGCTGGAATAAAGTAGTAAGTCAGTTTCTTGATGGCGAAGGGGAACCAGGACAAATCACCTCGACAGAGGAGAGCGAAAAGGGCACAGCAGAAGTTGAAAGATGAGGGGATGAGAATTGTAATAGATGTTCTTCTCTATTTAGTTCAGGTTCATGCTTTTTCCAGCTGCCTGGCATCTGCAGAGATGGACGGTGGCCTGTTGGGGTCAAACTGAGCCGTCAGCTGTGGTTCTAACCTCTTTGACTGTCTGAATTGAGGGTATTTTTCCCCTCCAATTATCTGAGTTTCTTTCCAGCCCTGATCTGTACTTAGGGTTAGGTATACAGGGAGCTACTGAGGGAGTGTATTCTTCATGTACAAACTATTGGGATAAACTGCTGTTTCTGTAGGAGGCAGCTAAATACATACAAATATTTTGTGATTTTATAAAGTACTATTAAGCCTCAAACTGCTCAATATGGATAAATTAACAGCCTTTTGAAGAAAAAAAAAGAAGAAGCAGATTTTAGGTACATCTATTTTTCCATCCCAACTTCCTAACCACTTATTCAACCCGGAGTTGCGGGACAGACTCTTAAGTTGGCTGGAGCTGTCATGGAGCAAGAGACGGGGTACATCCTTAACATGTCAGGCACTGCTGTCATGTTTGTAAAACTCCCACAAAATATGAGACTGAAATCTTAGTCTACAAGTAGTATTTATTTATTTATTTATTTCATGTTTTGATCAAAAGTACAGATTTAAACTTTTCTCAGTATGAGTGAACCTTTTTTTTTAAAAATATATATATATTTCTTTCATTTCTTATTGATTTCATATTGCAACTAGAGGGGCACTAGGAGTGCACACCCTCTGCCAAGGGCCAGTTTTAAAGAAAATGATCCAGATCAGCATCAAAAGTTAATGAGTTCTTGCTTTGTCCGAGCTCCACCTCTCCACTAAGATTCATGAAATTCAGCTTAGTGGTTTGTGTGTAAAATTGATGCCAATCTCAGCACCTGCTTTGGCAGAAGAATAATATTAGGGCTGCATTACATATTGTGCTTGTAACAGATCTGCAACTGAAGTGAAGGACACAGGATATTAAAGCCTTTGACAAAGATCTTTGACAAAAAAATGCATGACAAATCAATTTGAAAGTTTAGCAGTCATACACTGACCTTTAGGTCTGTTTAATTTTTTATTTTGACTCCATAGTGCTGTCAGCCACTGATATGGTTCTCTTTCGATTGCACCTACAGAAAAAAGGACTTTCGCTTAATTATAGAGTTTTAGTTCTAATATCCAGCTTGCTCTAACGAGCAAAAAATATGTCACTATTTTTAAAATTTGTTGATCACAATCAGTTACATTGCTAGACCTTGTTGCTTGCAGATAAGTTATACATCGGTTTGTGCCAGGTAAGTTCAGTAGTGCTAAAAATGCCTGAGGACGACTGCCTTTTCTATCCAGCCCTCTGTGTTTGAGAAGAAAGCAATACTAACTAGAGCTTAGTATGTAGATACATGTGTGGATTTGGTACTTTAGCTCACCACCCTCTCCCTGGCTGCTCTTCTGTCTTCTAGGTGGCCTACCGTATGAGTTTAAGGTGGTGATTGCCGGGAACCACGAGCTGACCTTCGATAAGGACTTTATGGCTGAGCTGGTCAAGCAGGATTACTACCGATTCCCTTCAGTGTCCAAACTCAAACCAGAGGACTTTGACAATGTCCAGTCACTCCTCACAAACTGTGTGTACCTGCAGGACTCAGACGTCACCATAAAGGGATTCCGGATATACGGGACACCATGGTAAGAGCACCATCTGTTCACTTGGTTTTTTTTTTTTGTGTAACCAAAAGTGCGTCTGCCCGGCATAACCGCTGAGTCACATTTCTGTCTGGTCGTGTTGTGGATCCCCGAGGTGACGGTGTGTGTTCTCAAAGTCTGTCAGTGTCTGGCTGTTTTCCAGCTCCCCTCCCTGCAGTAACTCTGCACTCTGCTGCAGGCTCACAGCGAGGGGCCTCTCTTGCATGCAGAGTGCTATTCCCAGATCGCACATTTCTTTATGAGCTCAGGACCTCCGCCTGCTCCTCGTGCTTATGTTACACCTGTGTTTTGACACAGGGTTAAGTGATACGCGTGGTACCAGGACGCTGTGAATAGCCTCTCAGGTGTGGAAGTAATGCTGGAGGTGGGGAGTGTGTTTGGTACAGAGATGGTGTAAGCAGCGTTCATTCAACAGGCAAATGCATAGGGGACTTGTTTTTACAGTGAGAAGTGTGTGCCGAGAATTCAGGATGAGAGATTAAATCAGCTGTTATACTTACTAGTAACATCAAAATGTCCAGAATATTTTTATAAATATTCATAACAAATATGTATTTGTGCACCATGGAGGTAGAAATGCACACCAGTCTAGGCTTTGACAGCTCCCTCTTTTCTTTCAGTATATATGAAGATTTTTAAAGAATGTTATGATCTATTTCCTAATTAATTTTAAGAATTAATGTTTCCCTGGAGGACAATTCGTCTTGCAAGAAGGTGAAACTTAAAACACACACACACACACACACACACACACACTGGAACACAAAACACACAAAAAATAGTAATTAAACCAAACTCTAAGATTAATATATTTAATATATGCTATATAAAATATACATGTACATGAAAGCAGCACCATAACATAAAACCTGCAGTAAATCCAGCTGTCAGCATCATGCCAGGCCTCACTGCTTTAAAACATCATCACTCTCATCATCCATGAATTATTTATTCAGTGATTCACTCCATAGAAATGTCCAAAACTGGGTCTCAAAATTATAAGCATCTAGAACATAAATTTATTTTTTATCACTAATCAAATTTAGAGTGCAAAGCTTCCCAATCACTAATCTGGTAGTTGACTCATTATTTCAGCATTAAAGTATTGTTAAATTAAATTGTGTAAATCTTAGAACCTGCAAATTTCCAGATGATCTTAGACCACTGCTCTTTCTTTGCCAGGATACTGTGTTTTAAGGTCCTTTATTCTGAGCTATTTGATCCATTTGCCTTTGCTTGATAAGCCAAACAGAAAGAAACCTCTGTAGCTCAGTCTGAGCTGCGGTTATCTCCCAGTATTTGAACAGTCTTGCAGGCTGACCTTGGCTCGCCTGCGCTACAGTTGTGTGTCTTGCTGTGTGACAGTTTAGACTGGAGCTTTCCCTGTCCTGCTGTGACTGTCTCTGCTCTCTCTCTGCACAGTGGACCTAAAATAACTATTGAGGTCACACGTTCATCCTTTGGCGGCTATAATTAGCAGGTTTGCAGCCTGACTTCAGAAGTGGTGGAGAGGAGGCAGGGGCAGAACCCAGCATTCCTCAGACATCACAGGAGCAGGAAGAAGAGATTACACGATATTCCCTCCATCCGTCCTCTATTCCATCCTTCTGTTTGAAAGAGGAAGGATGCTACCCCTCCCCTTCTCCCTGGTGGGTGTTTAGTGTGAGGCCTGGTAAATGTCTGTTGTGACAGCTGGGGGTCTCGTGAGAGGCAGAGCGGACAGCTTGGCCTCTCCCCCACCCACTCCTGCTCAGCATCCTCACCTCCTTCACACCCATATGCCACCGTGGCCTGAGGTCTGGACTACTTGTCCAGTGTGAGGTCTCACTTAGCCCTGCAGTGACCCCTCACTTGATCAACAGCTCACCATCTCGCCGCCTGGGTGGCCGGCCCCTCCAAGCCTTCGGTACTGTTGCAGGCCACGACGCGACAGCATCACTTAGGAAATGTACCGTGTAACAACCACCTGATAAATGCTGCTCAAAGATCAGTAGTCCTCTCTGCTGCAGCTGCTACTTCCTTAAAAGCAAATTTCAGCGTACCTGAAAGCCTGACATGAAAACCTTGGTTTTAATAGTGAAAGAAGTATTCAGACCTGAGCATCCATCCACGTAATCAAAGCCACAATGTAGAAATTCTTTGCTTAAAAAAAAAAAAGTCCTGTTCATATTGTTACTGCAGAAATAGACAAAGGTACACAAGTGACTTACAAGTACTCATTGTAAAGGAATGGACGCAGTGCTGTTAAACATTTTCTCCCACTGTAGGGAGTCCTTGTATTGTTTAGACTAACCTCTCCACTACTGAGTGGTTTTACCATAAAACGTGTTTTAATGATGATTGGCTTTCATGCATTTTCTTTTAAAATGTTTCTAGAAATGTTGAAAGCAATTATCAAGTCTTACAATCTGGAAATGCTGTTTCTGTTTTAATGTTGTGCTGCAATATGTCAGCAGAGCTGATGTGCTTGGTTTGGCTGAACCTCTGTGTATATACCAATATTTACTGTCTTTCAGTCTCATGATAAATGTCACTGGCCTTTTATAGGAAATCGTGTATTTTAGTTATTACTGTACACAGGAAAACAACAGCAAATAGGCATTAGTTCATATCTCCAATGACATACTTTAAAAACATGAACTATTGCAACCCTGTCTAGTTAAATGTGTTAATGACAGGTACAAAAATGTGATTGAAAGGCAGTTTGGGTGTTTCTCTTTATTTGAACTCCTGTTTTCAAAAGCACGTTTGATCAGAGAGGAGAAAAAAAACCTGATTCTGATTTTTGAATCCACTTAACTTCCTGCATGTAAGATGAAAGAGCTGATTGGTTCCACTTTGAATGAAAACACATTTTTCATGTGAAGTGTCTCCATACACCACAACACAGATATTTAGATTATCACCAGCACAGTGGGAAACACAACTTCAATATTCTTCTCAGAGCACCACTGTTGTTATGCTGTTGTGTTCTGCGAAATCCACTGAAGTAATTTGTGTTCACAAAACAGATCAGGTGCTGAATCAGTTACTCAGATTTCTGCCGCATAGGCAAGCAGGAAGTACCTCTAAAGTTTTTATCTGTACTTCTATTCTGTGTTACTTGACTTAGTAGCAACACAACTTTGTATCCAGCACTTCTCACCCCATTGCGATTTCTTTTTTTTGTTTGCTTGTTTTAAATCTCCATCATTTTATTGTGTGTTTTAAAGGTTTTACACATGCTGCTACAGCATAATCATTTTTATATTTGTCTGCAGCAGGTTATTAGGTTTCTATTTGCAGTGAAAATATTTGGATCGATGGCTGAAGAGCATTTAACAGCATATTAGTAATGTTCCCACACAAATAGATTCAGGTTTATTATCTCCTTAGACTGAGAGGTAAAGTCAGTTCTGAACTCGGCTCTTCAGGGATTAAGGTGGATTTGAAAAAGGCCAAGCTTTCTCACTTTATGGTTATTTAAATATTGGTTAAATTTTTGCCAGCAACTTGCCTCAGTCAATTAATTCCACTAGAGTATCTGAAAAACCAGCTATGGAAAGAGGGAAAAAAAAAAAAATTGAGCAGTTGAAGAAAAAATGATTTTTGATGTGTGAGCCTCCTGAGCTGCTAGTTTTTTATTAGTGGAAAAAATGCATTCAGAGATGAGCAGAGATTCAAACTCTAAAGAGAAGTGAACTCTCTGTGAACTGTTATTTTTCCCACCGATATTCAGAGATCGGCCCCGCTCTGCCTCTGATTTACTCTGACACTGAGGGGTTTTTTTTGTTTGTTTTGTTTTGTTTTTTTTACTCTTACCATCTCACGTCAAGGCACTTATTCTCCCAACCCCTATAGGTGAAAATCATTATTAATAATTAGTGTGTGTGTGGGGCGGGGCACACATGGTGAAAGGGGCACATGCTCACATGTTGCCGAATAGTCATCTCCCAAACCTCCTTATTGCTTTTATTAATTAATTTATTTTTACTCAGTGATTTTCAGAACTACTTTTCAGACAGCTTCAAGTACTTCACAGTACTTTTAAATCAGCATGTAAAGCAAATCTCTTTTAAAATTTGCCCTTTGACCCTGCCTACTTGTGTCGGGTTTTTTCTGCCACACACCTTTCTTGCCTTTTCTTTCCCGCGCCTCCGTCGCTTTACAAGATTTATTTTAAAACTAAAGATTTAAAGACTGTGCTATGAATTAGAATTCCATCAATCCTTTTATTTTATCAGTATTCAGTTATAAAATTAAGTTTCCCTTCCCTTCTTGACACTAGTTCAGTAAAGTAAAAGAAGCTGCCTGGCCTTCATAAAGTTGAATTAATCCTAAATCTAAGAATTCCTTCCTGCTCGTATCTTTTATGAGATGGGGAAAAAAAAAAAAGTTGGCTCGAAAAAGCTGCAAATAAATTCATTTCTTTTCCTTTTGTTTTTCCTATCCTGCAATTTGAACTGTTTCCACTTGTGGGTGAATTAAGAACTTGAATGACATTCACCTCCTCGAGAACAGCGAAGTGCAGCTCCTAAAACGTGAATAGGAGGATGGTGAATAAACGTTGAAGAAATGTCTTCCATAAGAAAAGATCCTTGAGCTTTCAGTAGTAAAGAAAAGGGCTGATATATGGAAATGATTAGCAGGTTGTATAAAACATTTCTCGTGAAAGCGCTCTTTCATTATCATTTAAACTCCTGATTATTATTTTTAAATTAGTCTTTAAAATCCGAATACTCACAATTTCTAAGGCCACATCTACTTGTTGTCTATTGTGTTTTACCAGGAATATAAGCAGCAACGTCTTGTGTTTAGAGAAACTGGAACCAGAAATGATTTGAAATGTTTGAATAAAAGGTTTCTGCATGATTTTAAGGTCAAAATATTGCCAGCAGATGCTCAGATTTTCTTTGCATCTTGTTCTGAAATAAAATGTTCCACTACTTTATCAGTGGCTAATTTTGTTTGGCTCCTTAAATGGTGTAATGCCTTGTGGCTGCCGGTGCTGCGTTCTGAGCGTTTTTTGAGTAAAACAGTGCTCAGACCTGGTTCACTCCTATATGGAAAAGAGAGGTGATGGAGTGAAAGCAGTGTACTGTGAAAGACACACAACTCGCACTGTTTAATGACAGATGCTTAACAGACCGAATACCTAAGCCTCCCCTCCTCGTGCTCGCACACTGTGGAAGGATGAGCAGGCTTCTGCACCTTGTCAATCAAAGCTCTTTAAGAGCAGCTGAAGGTCTCATGGAGCTGGACAGTGTGGGATTTTATTCACATAGTTAACTCTTTACGCTCCAGCAGAACAATGTTAACCAAACAAAACGTACTGAGTTTCAGAATTTGCATTTAATTAATATACTGCTTTAATATCAGACATTGTTTCCTCTTCTCTGCTGTCTGTAAATGGTAACAGTCACACAGCGTTGCTGCAGTTTAACTGATTTTGCTTTAGGTTTAAAGACTTAAAACACTCTGTGCTGAGATGCTGAAGAGTAAAGACTTGGATTTTCCCTTTTATCAGCTACAGATCAGACATTATATCTGGACAGCCTTTAAAACATGAATGGTCCTTTCTCTTTGTGAGATATAATTGAATAATTTACTGCCATTAAAATACGTGGCTCTACAATCTTAGTGATGTGGGGACTGCGTTCGATTAGAGTATGCAATCAACTCACCAGGTCAGCACTGGTCAGTCCCTTTAGATCTCTCTTCCTGCATCATTTTAGTTCAACAAAACATTTGTTACCTTGGTTGCCAACAGGGTGATGGGTTGACACAGTTGATAAGAAAGATACTGTAGTGTTCTGCCGCATAGCTATCCACAGGTCTTTCCTCTTTATTTGTGGGTGCATTTATATTCGTAATAAAAGATAAAAATAAAAGTGAATCATGCACCATGGATACCGTCCTGTATTTCAGACACTGTTCCTTCAGAGGTCAGCACTCGCATCAAATCGAGCTCACAAAATTGTAATTTTCAACTGCTGCAGAATTTTCTCTCTCTAAAATATTCCCAGTGATTTGCTTTTTCCAGTTTTTGTGATGTGACTATTTGCCATACGGGTTTGCGTTCTATCAGTGTAAACTGAATCGGTGTTTCTCAAGCTGTTCAGGCGTAGGGTTTAGCTCTAGGAATCTGGTTGTTTTAAATTATAAATGGGTAATCTTCATGCAGTGCATGCTTTGCTCAGACATTGGTACAGAAGCAGCGATGGCAGGCGGGTCACAGATTCAGACTCTGATAAGCTCTGCTCGCCGTAAAGACCTGTTTTGTGATTCTGGACTGACCACAACTTAACTCCGTGGCTGAAGGTTGAACTGTTGCCGATCCTTCTGTACCTCGCTCTCCTTCTGCCACCTACTCAAAAATCACAACCTTTCTCCTCTTTACCTGCTGTTCCGTTTTTCTTAATCCTATTTCTTCTTCTCATTTCTCCTCTGTTCCATTCCATTTTCCCTTTGCTTCGTTCTCCTGTCGGCCTTCTTCCCAGTACTTATTTTGGTGCCTGTTAACCAGTGAAATAGCAATTAAGGTTTACTTGGTATGTTCGGTAGCAACTCAAGTCTGCTTGTGTGTGTGTGTGTGTGTGTGTGTGTGTGTGTGTGCGTGTGTGCGCGCGTGTGTGCGTGCGGCTCCCAGAGGCGGCAGATTAAATCCAACTGCCCTCATTTGACTCTCTGAAGCGCACCTCAGGGGAAACCCGCAGGGCCAAATGCAGATTTGTCATTTGCAGATTTTAGTTTTATTCATGTATTCATTTTTCACTGTAAAGGTCAGGTGTGTGTGTGTGTGTGTGTGTGTTTTCCGGTGTGAGAGAAAATAGAAAGGTAGTTCACATGTGCGTGATGTTTGAATATTGGCATGTTTATTCTCAGTTGTTGGGCAGAGATCTTTGTTGTTTGTGTTTCTCTGAAGTCCTTTTAGCCTTCTCTCCCCATCTTTCTAGCTGTTCCTCAGTCTACTCTATACAAACACCCCTGGCCACATACTTTTTTCTACTTTTCATCCAAAGCTTTTTCCTGTTACAGCAAATCTTTATGCTAGAGAAAAAAAAATTACACTTCAGACAATACTGTGCTTTGTTTTAAGGAAGATCCTTTCTGACAACAGCTTGGTTTCATCCTCTTCTTTTCATACACATCTTCTGCTGATCCAGTTCAGGGTCACGGTGGGGCTGGAGCCTATCCCAGCCACCATAGGGTGAGAGGCGCAGGGTACTACTCATCTTCACTTAGTCCTTAAAAAGAAAAAAGAAACCTGGTAGAAATGCTGAAAATCTGAAAAAGATCACAAACTTTCTGGCGCATGTGCAACTTTAGTACTGGTGCATTTTGTGGCAAAGCATGTGACCTAAATGTGCACCGAAGAGAAGACGGATGAGGCAGATGAAAATGTCAGATCAGTGTGGACTGATGAGAGTGGAACCCTCCTCAAATTATAGCACGATCGTCACATCTCAGAAAGTGCCCTTTTGCTGAATGAATATCCTTCTCCTGTTAAATACAGACCATCTCCAACTCTTTATTCTCTCACGCACACACACACAGACTCTTTAAAAAAGTAATTGGTTGAAAACACTCAGGTTTTTTTTTCTTTTGTTTGTTTTATATATCTAGTTTTTGGCACCACTGTTCATTGTGATGCAGTTGTTAGCACCATTGTGTCACAGCAAGAAGGTCCTGGTTTCAAATTCACTGGGCAGCTGGGGCCTTTCTGTCTGGCATTTTCATATTCTGCCCGTGTCTGAGGAGGTTCTTCTGCCCAGGTACTTTGGCTTCCTCCCACAGTCCAAAGACATGCATGGGGATGGTTTGGTTGGTTAGGTCAGGCTATTTTAAATTAGCCCTGGGTGTGAATAGTTGTCTGTCTCTCTGTATTAGCCCTGAGATAGATTAGCAACCTGTCCACAGTGTACTTCACTTTGCCTCATGGCAGCTAGGAGAGGTGCCAACCCCATCGCATTAAAACACAACAAAAATGCACGATGGATTAATGTAAACAAAATTACGTAAAACCACAGGCACAAAAATGTATCAGATATAGCAGCTTTACTTTGGTCTTTGATCCTTAAGTCACACACATACCACAGTTCCCTTTCAATGTGACATTTAATTTTCTGTTGAACTTTTGTGTTTTCTTTTTGTTCAACTACCCTTTCTTTCTTAAGCCCAAAGCCATCCTTATCTGTGAGGGAGGTTTTTATGGACTAAACATGCGATGTTCAGGGCTTCACCATTTCTATTAACATCATTTACTAACTGGCACTAACTGTGGTCATTTTTTTTCTTTTCTGTTTATTTTTTATTTTTATAAAATAAAAAATCTTCTGGTAATCAAATTCTGACATTGTAGCATAATATGTAATGATTTATAGCAATTTCCTTGCTGTTACAGGCTTACTTTCAAAGCTGTAGTAAAGTGAATAGAGGCAATTTTAACTTGCGCTATTTTAATTTGTCTACGTCACCGAGCTCTAGCATTTGTGTTGGCTGCTTTTAGCTTAATCACCCCTAAGTCACCTCTTTGTTGGCGCCAGCCTCTGTTAGTTTTCGTTGGCTGTCTGCCCACACACACACACACACACACACACACACGGTGACACACTATTTTACCTGTCAGTGTGAGAGCACATGGCAGTTTCACCTCCAGTGAGGCAGTGAGCCCTGATAAATGTCCGTCACCAAAAAGTCAAGGGCTTCATGGGCGTTCTGCCCCCTTTCCTTTCACTCTGCAGAGAGCTCACTTGGTGAAACATTCAGAGTATGAAATGTCACATTATGGTTGGAACTATGGAGTGAATTAAAAGCACTTGCGCTTTCTAAGAGTTTTAGAAAATGTAACCACTTAATCTCAGTGTAATGTTATTTTTGTCTAAAATTCTAGAAATGGGATAGAAAGCAAATCATGATGGAAGCAATGTGTCCATTTAGAAAATTAATCTGCAGCTATTTGATAACTTACTTATGGTATTTCCATCAAAAATTCAAATCATTCTCTTCTTAGAACCCTCTTAAAAAATGACTCTTGCTACTAATCTTTAGGGTGGTGGTGGGTTTAAACAAATGATGTGAGTATAGAACAAGACTCTGGGAACTTATAATGGACATTTTAACCATGTTCTGGCATTTTGTAACAAAATAATTGATTGTGAACATGAAACAGATGTAAACTCACAGTGGTAATCTAACCGTTGCTAGATTTTTGAAGATGCTTCACTTAACTTTATACAGTTCAGCCGTGCTGTTGCAAACTCCCTCTTTCTCCTTCAGCGTGCAAAGCAATCCATCAGATTTGACTTCAGTCCCAAGACTCTGATGATACTTAGTTCACACTGCAGCCTGAAGTGGCCCAATTCCGATTTTTTTGTGAAATTGATTTTTATTTTTATTTTTATTTTTTTGCGTAGTCGTTCACATTTCCAAATATATGCTACTTGAATGTGATCTGTGTGTGAACTGCAGACAAACCTAAAAGTGTCCTGCATGCGCAGTAGAGGGCGTGGTAACGTCACACGTAGCGAGCGTGCTCAGTGTTTGCTTAAGTTAGTTTGTTTTCCTTCCCGCGTTCGCGTAACGGGATGCAGAATAGCGACGTTTGTCGAGTAACAATGACATGCAGGTTGGATAAATGCGACCTGGCCGTGCAGATACAGGTAGCATTTGAAAAGATCGGATACTTATCGGATTTAGGACCACATATCCAAGGCTACGTTCACACTGCAGCCTGAAGTGACCCAATTCCGATTCTTTTGCCCTCATGTGACCTGTATCCGATCTTTTCATGACAGTCTGAACAACACAGATCTGATTTTTTTCAAATGCAACCCAGGCCACTTGGGCTAAGTTCACACTGGCCTGGGTCACATTTGAAAAAAATCAGTTCCAAGTGGCCTGGGTCGCATTTGAAAAAATCAGGTCTGTGTTGTTCAGACTGTAATGAAAAGATCGGATACAGGTCGCATGAGGACAAAAAATATCGGAATTGGGTCACTTCAGGCTGCAGTGTAAATGTAGCATTAGTGATGCTCAAAAGTTTCCTTTTGGAGTGTAGTGATTCATTCTTTTTTTTAAATTTTTTTATTAAGACTATAAACACCATTAGCACCAAATTCCTTCTGAAGTTAGTATGTAGTATAATGCATATAGCGTATATACAGGCGAACAGTTGTTTATCTGGAATATACTGTTAATTCATAAATACTTAGAGATATAAAAATTGTAAAGTTTTACCACCACTATTAAAGCTCTTTCTTCTTGTTGTTTCATTTTGTTTCATCTTCATGTGTCCCATTAATTACTGTAATCTTTCAGCTCATTAATGAGCTAATGATTTATTGATGTTCAGATGTGACACCTTTGCTTAATGGCGCATAAAACAGAAATCATCAAGCATCTGTTAGCTGGGTTGAATTGTGATGGACGCTCCTGCTGTATGTGTGCACTGTTACTGTTGTTGTGTGCACCCATGGGTGCTACCACAGCTGCAGCGTTACCGGGATTCAGACTGTGTGGCGCCTCCTGCAGATGGTGGTGAAGGCTGGTTGGAGGAGGAGTGTTTTTTTTTGTTTTTTTTTCTTGCAGGCCATGCAGGTTAGCAGCTGTGTAAAGTGTTTCCAGTGTGTGCGTCAGAAAAGTGAGTGAGAGGGTTAAGTGATGGATTTGTCATCGCACCCTCACTCTCAGCATTATGATGGCTTCTAGTGTTCCCTTCTGAATGACTCACCACACACATACTCACGCGCGCACACACACACACACACACACACACAGAGGCATGTTTGTCAAATGGGCATTATGCCACGAGAACATCAAAATTAAGCTCTGCAGTGTACTAGAAATCAGCACACACACACTGGTGCACATCCTCACAACTGTGTGTTAATACAGGCAGACTAAGTGTTTTACATCTCCCTGACTCCTTCTGGTGCACCTCCCATCCCCAGCCCAAGGTGAGCCCCCAATATGTCAGAAGGAGAGTGATGGGTCTTTGCAGTTGTTTAATAAAGCTCTCCTCCATGGCCTCATACGCATCAGTCACCGGCTGGGCAGGCAGAGGTCTGCCACGCAATGGCCAGCCGCTCCATCAAACACTCCCAGGCCTGGATAAAGGCTGACAAAGCCAAAATCCTGCTCTGGATCCAGGCTGTGATGCAAGATTAACTTAAAAAAAGAAAAAGTAATCCATTTACTCTCACTTTCACTCTTGACAGCTTGTTAAGTTTTTGTTGCAGGAGCAACATCAAGTTTTTGTTTGCAATGAAATCAAAATGAATTTCATCCATGGTGGCAGCTGTTTTACTTCAACGTGGCATAACAAATCTGCTCCGCAAAAATACTGGCATGGTTTCTGGACTCGGTGTACAGGTTTACAATTTTTTTTTTAAGAACAAAAACATTTAGACGTTAATCTGATTTCATATCAGAATCTCCCAGCAGGGACAAATAAACTCCACTGTCTCCTTTTGCTTTGATCCGGTCCATTTCATATCCAGACGCTGTGGGAATTGTGGTGACGTTTTCTTGACACTTGTGGTGTATCCAATAAAAGACAGATTAGTCACTTAGTTTGGTATCGATTTAGGAGCCTCGCTCGACATCAGGATTCCGATTGGATGGTATTGATTGATTGTTTTGGGGTATTTTTGGATTGAAGAAGTGTGTGGTTTTCATTGTTGTAGCATTTACCAGTTTTCATTAGAGAATCAGTTCTGTTAGAAATTTAAAAAAAAAAAAAAAAGAGTTAATGCATAATAGACCAAAGTTATCCTTGATTTTGACCTTAGGGCATTTAACCCAGTTCTCTACTATTCTTTCAGTATTGTCCACAGATGATAAACAGATCAAAGATTTGAAATTATTTATGTTAGCAGCACGGCCATGAGTTAGCTGTAATGCAGGCAACAAGAAAAAAAAAAGTTTTCTATGTATAAAAGTAATAATTTAACATTTTGGGGAGAGAAAGCTGTGTTTCTTTTCTTGTGGTGTAGCAGACTGTTAGTGCTGCTGAGGTCAGGCTGGTGTTGAAAGTGTGGACAGGCTCTGGTTGCAGAGTACGCAGAGCCTGCAGCTGGAAGGTAATTGTTCCCGACGGTTTGCTGGTGTGTGTGTTTTTGAGAGAGCGTGATAGCTTGGGCCACACCATCCGAGACGGCAGTGACCTCGTCCCTTTGATATGAACTTCCTCCTCTTATTATACTTGTGAAGCCAAAGTTATTGAAGCTAATTCATCTAAAATGTACATTAAAAAATATAGCATGGTCTCTACACAAAAATGGCATAAATCTGCAGCACTGGCAGATGTATAAGTCACCTGGCTCTTTTCACCTAATATGGTTTCAATCTTTTATGTGGAAGCCCGTGATTTTCTTCACAAGTATGAGAAATACCATCCATCTGTGGCTGTGAGACACTTAACAGGAGGTGAAAAGGAGATGCATCTCATCTTGAGCTAAATTTGGTTGCACTGACAGAGATTGATGCGTTTCTTGGATTTATTTTCATTTGGTCAGGTTCTCGGTTCTGACTGGGTTTAATTGAGCTTCTGTCTTCTTACTGCTCTTCAATATAAATGTAACAGTTTGCATGCTGTGTAAAATATATTTTGAAAAAGACGTGCAGAAACAAAAAACAGCATTTCAGAATTATAAAACGACAGCATGGTGAAACTAATGTTAAAGTTGGAATTTCATGCCTGCACATGTTTCAGAAAAGTTGGAACAGGGGCAATTGGTAAAAGGTCACCGACATGATTGGTTGTAAAAAGAGCATCCCAGAGGCTGTGTTTTGAGAAGTAAGGATGGGGAATGGTTCACTCCTCTGTGAAAGATTGTTCCCAATTCATAAAATCAGGAGCAATCTTTATGCTTTCAGTATATGCTGAAAGATGGCGTTTAGTGTCTGCTCAGATTAGTAGTTTGACTGGTTCAGTTGTGACAACTCCTTGGTGGTATTTTTTATTTTTATTTTTTTTGGGGCATGAAAAGTTATTTGTTTTATTTTTTTTCTTTTGCAGTGGTCAGCACTGTCACTTCATAGCTAGAAGATTCCTAGAGGCTGGTTTGTATGTTCTCCCTGTTCGTGCATGGGCTTCCTCCAGGTTCTCAGGTTCCTTTCCATAGTCCAGAGACCTGCTAAGTTAACTGGTCTTTCTGAACTGAGAAAGTCTGCCTCTCTGTGTCTCTCCTTATGATAGACTGGCAACCTTGCCAGGGTGTGCCTAGCCTTCCACCATTCCAACTGGCATAAGTTCCCCGTGTCCGAAGTGGGATAAGCGATTGAGAAAATGGATGACTGGATCAGTTTCACTTATTTCTTCTATTTCACAAAAATGTAATTTTTACTGTAAGTGCTATTAAAGTGTGGGTGTTTTAAGTGTACTGTCTGATGCAATGCATTGTAATTTCGTATTCAGTTTGTCAGTGTGTACTTGTGTGTCTCCATATCAGGTAAACCACAACATAAGTATAGCAGCACAGTTAGGAGAGAGTGTGTACGCTCCATCAAAGAAAAGAAAAAAACAGCACAATGGTTTCTGGATGAGCAAGGTTAAGGTGGATGCTGACAGCCAGCAGCTGGGCTTGGTCAGAAAGCTAAGAGGCAAAAAAAAAAGAAAACCTGACAAGTGTGTTGATGAAGTTGCAGTGATTGCTCTGTTGATTTGCCTCCTCTGCTGCTACAACAGTGACCAGTAAACAAGAGACCTCTGAGTCCGTGTGACTACTGTTTACAGTTCTGGTTCGTTTGTACTGAACCAGACTCTATAAGGAGCTCTCACGCTATGAAGAATGTGAGTTTTTCTTCTCTATGGCTCGTTTTTAGAGTGTGATCAAAAAGGCTTCATCAGTGCAGTTCTCCTTAGGTGAGCACCAGTGTCCTCGAATAATTTTTTGGTTTTTTTTTTGCTTCACTGTATCTCAAGAAGGTCCGGGTCCACTTGTCTCTTAAAGAACAGACATGTAGAGGTCAACAGTGTTCCTTTCTTCTGGTGAACACATACGATCATTCATATGAGAGGAACAGAAGTTAACAGCTTCACCTACAGTATTTTTTTTTTTGCTTCTGACATGTTTAGCTCTGTGCTGATGGCTTTCAGAGCGATGTCCCCACTCTTTCATTGTGCTGAAAAGGGCTCTGAAGTGCGAGTTTCCTATAGATGTTCTGTCATTGTTTGAAAGCCTTTCCTCTTCCTCCCCTCTGTCTTTTTTCTCTTTCTACTTTCTCTCCCATGTTGTTGAGGAGATAAATGCATGAAGGCGGGCTTTTTTTTCTTCTTTTTTTTCCTTGAAGACAAAACTGTGAGAAACAGTGGAGGAAATTGGAGGAGAAGCAAGGACTTGGGAAAGTGTCGGGTTAAACAAATGGGGGAAGGTAGGCTGGGTGGGGGTGGGGTGGGGTGGGGGATGCCTTTCAGCGTGTTTCACAGTGGCTGAGTACCTGCTTGTATCAGGGTTTGCGTGGTGACCTTTGACCCTGGGATTGGCGGGCTTCAGTTGGAGCGCCAGGTTTAATTAGAAAGCCACACGACACGATGCTCTGCAGAGCCTCTGATCCTTGACTGCTAATGCTCAGATTCGGGCCTGATCGGACAGAAGGGACAACAGATGCATGTGATGACTGAAAAACGCACACAAAGAGAGCATGAGATCATCTGGACAGGAGCCCAAGAGGAAAAACTGAAATAGATTATCTTGTTATCTTCTTGCTGTTGCCTGTTTTTAGCTTTTACATAGAGCAGTAGTGATGGGCAGGAAATACAGAAGGGAAAAGAGATGATGGAAAAACTATGGATATTGAGAATATACAGTATAGTATTCTTATGGATCTTCTCTGGGGTTCGGAAGGACTTAGCTCTTTGAGGATCTACTTTCTTTAAGTATTGAGCTCCTCTAACCTAAAGCCAAAGTGTGTCACTTCTTATTGTATGTTGCCACATACTTGCTGGTTTGTTTAGAGTTGTTGGAGTATGTTTTGCCAGTGTGTCAGTGCAAAACCACTGTTCACATTCTCCTCTCTTTACTTAATGATGATGGAGTAGTGTAGCGTGGAGGTTTATGATTCGGGTTTTGTGTCAGGTTTGGTTTGTGCTCTGGCCAAAAGGTTTTTGCCAGTTCTCAGGGCCATGCAGGCCCCACAGCACAAGTACCAACGGTAAAGGTATTTAGGCTTAATACAAAACTGTTTGCCTTCATTATTAGGTAATGTTTATGTTTGGTGACAGCAAACGTTCATTCATTCAGAATGGAGGACACAAAAGCAAACCCCATAATAAAAAATATACTTGTCCACCTTTGTGTGCATGTGTGTATGTTTAGTTTCATTTTGTTCTTCCAAGTGGATGTTTGAACTTTATTGTTCATCTGTGCCATTCTTCGGTATATAATCTGAAGTGGATTTGGAAATCTTGGTCCTGTATCTGCCTGTCAAATGACTATTGATGTTACCGATGTCTGACCCACAAAACTTCTTCTTGAGTGCTGTTTTTCCTCCAGTATCTGTTCAGTGCACTGAATTTCCATGAGGATTATTTCAATTAAACAGCCTGTTTGTTTACTCCTCAAAGCGTGTTTTCTCCTGCAGGAAAGTGTGGCATATTTTGGGTTTTTGTTTTGTTTTCTAGTCTTTTCCTAGAGAGAATAATGAGAATCAGTCACATTAAGGAATAATGAAGGGGTTGGTTGGCGGTTTGGAGCCTGTGGGACCAGGCAGCAGTCTGTGGCTCCAACATGCAGTGTTGATTTACAGAGTGTGCACACATGTTAAACATGCCCCCCACCCACCCAGTCCTTCTATTAGATGTTCTTTTTTTCCCCCTGCAGAAGTACCTGAGAAGAGTACTGTACGCCCGTGGAAGTAGAATGTACTGTAGAAGTACAACACACAGAAGAGAAGTGTAAAGGCATCTCTAGCCTGCACACCCACCGAGTTTTACCAGGAGGGCTGGCCATGTCATAATGTCTCAATACTTTTCCCACCATGCCTTCTGCACCATCTGTAATAAGGTGCCATCAGTCTCCAAGGATCAGCATGTAATATTAAACATGTAATTATATGCATTTCTAGAGGACTGTTTGTGTTGGAAGTGTTGTTAGTGAAAAGGATTAAAAAAAAATATTACAGAAATGGCAATACTAGATATAAACTCGAGTTAGCCACAGAATAGAAATGACACACAGTCCTTATGTCAGCATAAGATGTGGAGATATCTTATGTTAATTGTTATATTTTGACAATAGGAAGATGACAGTAATGGACAATAAAGTAGGGCTAAATTACATTGACTGAAGGGAAAAAGTCGATGGCATGTTGTTCATGTTTCTGTGTTAGTTGCTAAAAATTCCCGCTTTTCCCAGTTCCATCATGTCTGTTCGTTCCTAATGAGTTTTCACATTGTGTGTGCCTTTTGTCTTTCATTTCGACCTCCAGTGTCAGCTAGCTTGCTACACAGTGACTTTGGCTTGTTCACAGTGGAAGTGGAATTACCAGCAGTTAAGCATGAGCAGGGCTCACCTTCTTCTTGCCAATGTTGGCTATAAAGGTGAAACTGGCACAACTCACAGCAGCAGCACAGGTGAAGGAATTAGCTCTCTGTAGGGTGCAGTTTTCTAAAACACAAACATTTCCTTCACACTAAAGTATTTGTCAAGGTATTTGTTTGAAATTGTTCTTTTTGGCCCTGCAGTCAAAGGTTGAAAGATAAAGTCAGAATATAAAGGAAAGACAAGAAACCTGGAAGCACTGGCACAGTCCTTTTAATTAAGCCAGGGAGAGATTGTTGTCAAGCAAATGCACTGAGATGTGAGAGAGGGAGAATGGGCGAGGGATGAAAAGAAAGCCAGTGTTAGGGATACAGCGGGGGATTAAAGACAGTGAGCGACTGTTACAGACCCCTGGCCAGCTTGCTGCTGTAATGAACATTAGGGCTGCGGCATAAATTTAATGACCTGTGAAACAAACAGCGTGGCTGAGACCAGTGCCTCTGAATGCTAAGTGGCTCTATTATTAATACCAGCGCAGAGATGCCACTGTGTAAACACACTGTTAGTCTGTTTCCCCTATGAGGCCCGTTAACCACACGGCGGTCATGTGATGGCACCGCACTGGCTCACCATGGCTTTCTGAAACGGGGTCATGTCTCTTTGTACCTGCAGAATTAATGGCACGTCGCCCATTAACAGCATACCTGCACTAACTAACAGGATATGAATAACACTGCAGCTAATGGCTGTGCAGGTTAGTCACCTTGATAATAAATAGCTTAGCGATGGGGCAGGTGAGGAAGCAGTAATAAATGGGTTCTATGTGGCTGACAGTTTAACAGGTGAGAAAATACAAATGAATAGCGCAATTTGTCGCAATGTGGTTTAAAAAAAAAAAAAAAATTAACCCAGCAAGCAGTCTACCAAAGTTGAGTTTTAAAGCAGAAATAGATTTTTTTTTCTCTTTTTGTTAAAATAAAATACCTTAAAAACATGACAGATGATTTGCAACAAAAGGAGAAATGGCTCAAAAATATAATTCAATATCAGTACATTTGGAAAAGTGATTGTAAGAAGCACGAAAACCAGAAACATTAAAATGTAGTTGTGAACTTCAGAATATATATACACTGCTCAAAAAAATAAAGGGAACACTTAAACAACACAATATAACTCCAAGTAAATCAAACTTCTGTGAAATCAAACTGTCCACTTAGGAAGCAACACTGATTGACAATCAATTTCACATGCTGTTGTGCAAATGGAATAGACAACAGGTGGAAATTATTGACAATTAGCAAGACACACTCAGTAAAGGAGTGGTTCTGCAGGTGGGGACCACAGACCACTTCTCAGTACCTATGCTTTCTGGCTGTTGTTTTGGTCACTTTTGAATGTTGGTGGTGCTTTCACACTCGTGGTAGCATGAGACGGACTCTACAACCCACACAAGTGGCTCAGGTAGTGCAGCTCATCCAGGATGGCACATCAATGCGAGCTGTGGCAAGAAGGTTTGCTGTGTCTGTCAGCGTAGTGTCCAGAGGCTGGAGGCGCTACCAGGAGACAGGCCAGTACACCAGGAGACGTGCAGGAGGCCATAGGAAGGCAACAACCCATCAGCAGAACCGCTACCTCCACCTTTGTGCAAGGAGGAACAGGAGGAGCACTGCCAGAGCCCTGCAAAATGACCTCCAGCAGGCCACAAATGTGCATGTGTCTGCACAAACGGTTAGAAACCGACTCCATGAGGATGGTATGAGGGCCCGACATCCACAGATGGGGGTTGTGCTCACAGCCCAACACTGTGCAGGATGCTTGACATTTGCCATAGAACACCAGGATTTGCAAATTCGCCACTGGCACCCTGTGCTCTTCACAGATGAAAGCAGGTTCACACTGAGCTTATGTGACAAACGTAACAGAGTCTGGAGACACCGTGGAGAGTGATCTGCTGCCTGCAACATCCTTTAGCATGACCGGTTTGACAGTGGGTCAGTAATGGTGTGGGGTGGCATTTCTTTGGAGGGTCACACGGCCCTCCATGTGCTCGCCAAAGGTAGCATGACTGCCATTAGGTACCGAGATGAGATCCTCAGACCCCTTGTGAGACCATATGCTGGTGCGGTTGGCCCTGGGTTCCTCCTAATGCAGGACAATGCTAGACCTCATGTGGCTGGAGTGTGTCAGCAGTTCCTGCAAGATGAAGGCATTGAAGCTATGGACTGGCCCGCCCGTTCCCCAGACCTGAATCCGATTGAGCACATCTGGGACATCATGTCTCGCTCCATCCACCAACGTCACGTTGCACCACAGACTGTCCAGGAGTTGGCGGATGCTTTAGTCCAGGTCTGGGAGGAGATCCCTCAGGAGACCATCCGCCACCTCATCAGGAGCATGCCCAGGCGTTGTAGGGAGGTCATACAGGCACGTGGAGGCCACACATAATACTGAGCCTTGTTGTTTTGACTTGTTTTAATGACATTACATCAAAGTTGGATCAGCCTGTAGTGTGTTTCCACTTTTATTTTGTGTGTGACTCCAAATCCAGGCCTCCATTGGTTGATAAATTTGATTTCCATTGATGATTTTTGTGTGATTTTGTTGTCAGCACGTTCAACTTTGTACAGAACAAAGTATTCAATGAGAATATTTCATTCATTCAGATCTAGGATGTGTTGTTTGAGTGTTCCCTTTATTTTTTTGAGCAGTATAGTATATATATATATATATATATATATATATATATATATTCTGAAGTTCACAAGGACAAAATAAATGATCCAGAACGGTTTCTGTCTTTATTGAAACTTGTGAGTAAGATCAACATTTTAACAGAAATATTAGATTTACAGAATTTAAATCTGACACAGTAGACATAAGCTGGAAAAAAGTCATGGTGGCAGTTTCCTTACAGATCTCACCTCGCAGACTGGAGGGGGACCTGCTGCAGTGGTTCCATTTATTATTCTTTTTGTTGGGGTCAGGAAGTTAGGAAGCAGGTCTGGAGGTATGGGGGAGATGGTAGAAGTTCTGAGTCTGATTACTGGCGATGCAGGCTTAATCAAACGATCCAGCACAGCAGTGAGCACAGGAAGCAAAGAGCCCAGAGCTACCCAGATGTCTGCAAAATGATGAGGTATACATGACATGAGGAGACTGCTCAAGGCTGTAAAATGCAATCAAAATCCCCTGGAAGAAAGCCCAAGATGGCTCAACAACCAGTCGGGGAATAAAGGCAATCTGTCAGCAGACGGTCCTCTGGTCACCCCCTGAACATGACCTCAGGCTACCTGTTCATACAACACCCAGGATGCTAAGAACAGGCTACTCTTTCATAGCTGCTGCCATCATTATCAGCACTATAATCCTGGTTAAAAACTGGGTGCATGTATGTATCTGAATCTGCCCATTTGTTTGTTTGTTTGTTTTTCTCTCTGCTGTGTTTTTCCTGGTGTAGAAGTGTGTACACTGGCAGATCCTGGGCCCAGCAGGACTCTATCTTGCTTTCCGTCCCATGCTGTGTCACACGCTATGAGGGGATAAATATTTGAAAAGCAGAGGAAGCCCCGTGTCCCCAGCTGCTGTGGCCTGAGGTGTGGCAGCCCTGCATTAGCTGCACTTTTTACCACAGTGTCTTTTTTTTTTCTGCCCAAGCATAGATTTCAGCTCAAAGTGTACCTCACTGTCCTTGCCATTATTGTCGGCAGAGCTTGGTGTGAAAGGTCAGAAACCTAAGTGGCAGCACAGCTGAATTCAACAGACATAAAAAGCTCAAATAAATAATAAATACCATCAGTGACAACAAGTCTGGACATGGGCCTGCAGATGCTAAGTGCTGCAAGGTTTTGATAGAGTGAAAAAAGGTGCAAGCTCCACTGAGTTTCTTGCAAGTTGTAAAGGAAAGAAAACATGAATGATTTAAGATGGAGTGAAATATGAAAGGATAAAGCAAAGGTTCAGTCAGGCTGTTTAAGGTGTTACTTTTCGCAGTAGCTAGCCTCTAACGGCAGACCACCTTTCAGGTTTGGTCTTTTGTATAAACATACACTGCTCAAAAAAATAAAGGGAACACTCAAATAACACATCCTTGATCTGAATGAATGAAATATTCTCATTGAATACTTTGTTCTGTACAAAGTTGAATGTGCTGACAACAAAATCACACAAAAATAATCATATGGAAATCAAATTTATTAACCAATGGAGGCCTGGATTTGAAGTCACACACAAAATTAAAGTGGAAAAACACACTACAGGCTGATCCAACTTTGATGTAATGTCCTTCAAACAAGTCAAAATGAGGCTCAGTATTGTGTGTGGCCTCCACGTGCCTGTATGACCTCCCTACAACGCCTGGGCATGCTCCTGATGAGGTGGCGGATGGTCTCCTGAGGGATCTCCTCCCAGACCTGGACTAAAGCATCAGTCAACTCCTGGACAGTCTGTGGTGCAACGTGACGTTGGTGGATGGAGCGAGACATGATGTCTCAGATGTGCTCAATCAGATTCAGGTCTGGGGAACGGGCGGGCCAGTCCATAGCTTAAATGCCTTAATTTTGCAGGAACTGCTGACACACTCCAGCCACATGAGGTCTAGCATTGTCCTGCATTAGGAGGAACCCAGGGCCAACCGCACCAGCATATGGTCTCACAAGGGGTCTGAGGATCTCATCTCAGTACCTAATGGCAGTCATGCTACCTCTGGCGAGCACATGGAGGGCCGTGTGACCCTCCAAAGAAATGCCACCCCACACCATTACTGACCCACTGTCAAACTGGTCATGCTTAAGGATGTTGCAGGCAGCAGATCGCTCTCCACGGCGTCTCCAGACTCTGTTACGTCTGTCACATGTGCTCAGTGTGAACCTGCTTTCATCTGTGAAGAGCACAGGGCACCAGTGGCGAATTTGCCAATCCAGGTGTTCTCTGGCAAATGCCAAACATCCTACACGGTGTTGGGCTGTGAGCACAACCCCCATCTGTGGATGTCGGGCCCTCATACCATCCTCATGGAGTCGTTTGTGCAGACACATGCACATTTGTGGCCTGCTGGAGGTCATTTTGCAGGGCTCTGGCAGTGCTCCTCCTGTTCCTCCTTCCACAAAGGCGGAGGTAGCAGTCCTGCTTCTGGGTTGTTGCCCTCCTACGGCCTCCTCCACGTCTCCTGGTGTACTGGCCTGTCTCCTGGTAGCGCCTCCAGCCTCTGGACACTACGCTGACAGACACTGCAAACCTTCTTGCCACATCTCGCATTGATGTGCCATCCTGGATGAGCTGCACTACCTGAGCCACTTGTGTGGGTTGTAGAGTCCGTCTCATGCTACCACGAGTGTGAAAGCACCACCAACATTCAAAAGTGACCAAAACAACAGCCAGAAAGCATAGGTACTGAGAAGTGGTCTGTGGTCCCCACCTGCAGAACCACTCCTTTATTGAGTGTGTCTTGCTAATTGCCAATAATTTCCACCTGTTGTCTATTCCATTTGCACAACAGCATGTGAAATTGATTGTCAATCAGTGTTGCTTCCTAAGTGGACAGTTTGATTTCACAGAAGTTTGATTTACTTGGAGTTATATTGTGTTGTTTAAGTGTTCCCTTTATTTTTTTGAGCAGTGTATATAGCAGTGTGTGACAATTACACCTCAGTCTTCTAACTGAAGGTAATTAAGCTATGGTCTTGCATCTATACACCTCTATTGATATAGATGTTTTTGAATCTGGGTTGGTTTTGGGTCTCTTAGTTCCAAAGAAGCTATTTTCTCCCTTATTCACAATGGTGCGCCGCAGCGGGTAGCTCCACATCTTTGATTTGTCGGAGATTTTATGTGGGATGCCCTTCCTGACTCAACCCCAAAGGGGATTTTGTGTCTAGTCCCGGTTAAGGGAAATCTTTCTGCTTACATGAACAGTGATATTTTAGACAATAGTGCTTCCATTTTTGTTGCAACAGAAAGGCCCTTAATAATGACAAAGTGCACAAAGCTATGGCCATAAATAATAAAATACCTATCCATCCATACGTTCCTGGATCAGTGTGGAAGATCTTTACTGGCTTGAACAAATACTGACCTGAACCACATCAAACACATTTGGGATCATTCTTGGACTTGATATGTTTTGCTGAATGGGACCAGATTTTTGCACCCTATGCTGTAATTTGCAAAGTAACCTGACAGGCACCTCCCAAGAAATGTAACTACACATCGGGTCGACAAAGCCTGCAGCGGTTGTGATTGGCCTGTTCTACACAATTGGTTCTTCCTGTGCATCTCTGGCTACTTTTTCATGGCAGTTTTTGAATTTATCAGTGAGAAAATAACAATCATTGTCTCAGCATAAGGAATAATAATCGTAGCATCAATACAATGACTCACGATCACTGCAGGGAGATTGCTGAAACTGCTTGAATGGATGTGAGGGAGAGTACAAACAAGTGGAAAAACTAGAAGGACACCTGGGGAAAAAATGACCACAAAAAGAGCTCGGACTCAGGAGGGGAAAGAGTCCCAGCAATTTTTGTCGGCTCACACAACATGTAAACCACTGGGACAGGACAACACAGTAATTAACACATAATGCACCACACATAAGCAATGCACCACACATAATGCTGGAAATGGTGTCAGCCACTTGCATAGGTTACGTCGTAGGCTCTACAAAGATTCAGCACAGAAGTCTAAATCAGGCTTTACAGCGACAAATTAGTACCGACAAGGTCTCTGTGGTTAACAAAGCAAAGAAGAGCCGAGTTCTGAATTCAAATCAGTCCAGTGCCTTTCTGTGTGGAGTTTTCATGTTCCTCATGTTCTTGCATGTGATTTCTTCCACCATCAAAAACATGCTAGGTTATGTTTCCCCTCATTGTGCCCTTGACCAAGGCACTGGCTTTCATCTGGAGTAAGTCCCTGGGCTTTTCATGGTGCCGCAAATGCTTATCATATGGCATTGATGTTTCACTGGCCATATAATTTTAGCCCTCTAATTTATCGATTACTGTGAAGTCTTAAAACTTTGAGTTAACTGAATTATTATTCAATAGATTTTTGAATTTGTTTCAAGTTTGATCATTTGGGAATTGTTCTTAAAGCGATTTGTGGACAGTTAAAGTTGACCTTATTCAAAACTGCCAAATTAAAATTTTTTTGAAGAATAAAATTTGTAAAATTGATTTATAAAGATTTTTTTTTTTTTTTTTAGCCACTTTCCACATACAAACACTCTTTCACATACTTTGGCTTTTCCCATTTGTTCTCCCACCATGCCATGTGGCCCACGAGGGAGATGTGGATTGTCTGTAGTGAGCCATCAATCATGGCAGTAACGACAGTTCTGTAAACAGAAGGGCAGCCTACCTACTGATTTCTGCTCGGCTCTGATAGCATTCACGTTGTCCCGCAGCACTTCCCTTCCTTCCTGCTGACCTCTGCACAGCTTCAGTAGCAAGGACAGGACTCTGCTTATCTCCACTTGCTGAATTTAGACCCCCGATGGTGGTGGTACAAACACACAGGTGTCAGCAGGGATGTAGTGTTGTAAATAAAAAGGTGAGAAAACTGTGACCTCCTTTCAGTGATCAGGGTCAGGCAAACAAGTAACAATAGAAAGAGAAGTTAAGGACACGTATTTATAGGAGTTGCTAAATTAGTGTCAGTATTGAATTACTGTGAGGTCAGTGTGGTGCATGTAGAGCTGTAACTAACAATTCTTAAGTTTAAATTAGAAAATCTTCCCAATTTATGGAGCTGAAATTAGCAAATCAAACCGTTTCACTTGATAAGTGATTTAACTCATCAATCAAATATCAGCATGTTTTCCAAGTAAATTTACCTTCAGCCTGTGCTTCTGGATATCTCATAAACGCCAGTTGTCCCTTAAAAAAATCTGTATTTACACCAATTGGGGTATTTTGTGGTTTATATTTTATGGGTACATCTGCATAACTCCTACGCTCCGTTGCACTGGCTGCCCTTTCCAGCCTTGTGTGTTCTATTTTGTCTCTGTTCTGGCTCTCTGTATACAAACCCATGAGACTAACAATGCCAGTTTGTGTGCTTTCCGGTGCCTATTGTTGCCGCTGTGTCTCTGTGCCCTTGGTAACATCCACTCGTTGTAAGGTCGTGACAATAGCTGCAGACAGAGTGCCATGTATCTGCACTGGCTTGACCCTGTGCCCCATCCTGTTGCCTTTAACGCCACTCCTCATCCTCCCCCCTTGGCCTTTGACTTCTGCAGCAAATACTGGTCGGCCTGTCATGTCAGAACAAGGCAGGGTGTGCTCCAGACCTTTGACAGGACTGTGTGAAAACCTGCTTCCCTCTTTCCCATTAGTGTCTGGAGGGGACTAATTCTACCCCGTGCAACAAACAAAATAGCAATATAATCAAAGTAGATAATGTGATGATAAACTAGATAGTCCTCTTAAATTAAGATTAAAAGAAGAATTAATTAGCCTTCCCTCCCTTGGCATTCCTCTGAAGGATTTTTACATCAACTGTAGCGTATTTGATAAAAATGATCAGAAATGTTAAAGTTCAGCTGACTGCTGTGTGGAACTGTCCTATATCTGTTATCCTCTTATCCTTGTCCAGTTTGTTAATGTATCCCATAAAGCTCTGCTGAAGATGTAAATACTGACCCTGTCTGACATAAAATGATGAGTTTCTTTCATCGGTTGTGGCGATTTGTTGAAATTTGGCATTATTAGTTGCTGATAGCTCTAAAGTGGACAATCAGTACTATTATATCTTAGTGATTCCACAGACTTTACATAGGTGGGCTGGCAAAGTATATTTTGCAGCTCATTTTAGCATTTTATATTAATTAATTTTATTCAATGCCTTCTGCTATCAAATCTGCCAGTAAACATTCCCCTCAGTCTTATATTAAAAATTTAGTTGCTGCAAACCGATCAGGCCCTGTCAGTCACCAGACTCGGTCGCTGTGATGGCGTTGCTTGATTTCGGTCAGCTGCTTCTCTTGTCTTTTGTCTCATGGTTGGATGGGCTTCAGGTCCACTGTATTGGACTGCAGCTGGTGAAAGTAGTTCTTCATTTCCTCTGGAGATCTGCTGTGAGCTGGAGAGCCACTCTAACGGTCTGCTCACTATTAAAAATGTCTAATCACATGGTAGCAACTCACCACATTCAGGCATGTAGACACGATCAAGATGACCCACTAAAGTTCGAATTGAGTATCAGAATGGGAAGAAAGAGGTTAAAGTGACTTTGAACATGGCATGTCTGTTGGTGCCAGACTAGCTGGTTTGAGTATTTCAGACGCTGATGATATGCTGGGATTTTCCCACACAACCATTTGTAGAGTGTTCAGAGAATGGTCCGAAAAAGAGAAAATATTCAGTGAGGGTGAAAATGCCTTGTTGACATCAGAGGAGAATGTCCAGACTGCTTTGAACTGATAGTAAGGCAACAGTAACTCAAATAATTATGCAGAAGAGCATCTCTGTCTATCTGTCCTTGAGGCAGATGGGCTACAGCAGCAGAAGACCACACCGAGTTGCACTCCTGTCAGCTAAAAACTGAGGCTGCAAGTTAACTGGGCTACAGAAGATTGAAAAATGATCCCTGATCTGATAAGTCTTGTTTTCTGCTGCGACATTCAGATGGTAGGGTCAGAATTTGGTGTAAACAACCCGAAAGCATGGTTCCATCCACATCCACCCTTGTATCAACAGTACTGGCTGGTGGTGGTGCTGGTGGTGGTGGTGGTGGTGGTGATGTAATGGTGTGGAGAGAGATTTTCTTGGCACACTTTGGGCAGCAGTTGGTGATTACAAACTAAAACCTCTGAGGAATGTTTCCAGCACCTTCTTAAGTCTATGTTGCAAAGAATTAAGGTGTGCCTAGTAAAGTGACCAGTGAAAATATAAAGTACTACGTAATTTACAAAAACACAAGTGCACCTCCTTTTCCATGAGTCCAGCCACAACCTGAATCAAATTATTTGGGAGACACTGTATCTACCTGTTCTTGTACTATAGATAAAACAGTTTCCTGATCCCTTTGTAGTGATGTGTAGGCTACGTTATATTTGCAGGTCGAGTTGCAGTTGCCACTAAAATGTAAGCTTTTTAATGACACCAGAGAGGATGGTTGGGTAAAAGAAAAAAGAAAAAAAAAGAAGCAAGGAGAACAAACTTAAGTAACTGTGAAGCAAGACTTGCTGTCACTCACCAGAATTTGAAAGCACTCTGACAGTGTGCATTCTCTAAAGGCTGCAGGCATTCAGCAAAGTATTTTTAATGCAGCGCAGTAAAGCTAGCATTGCAAAGTGTCTTCTGCAGCCTAGTGTAAGAATGCACAGGGACCCTGGCGAAACATACTTGACCCGATGTTTTGAAGAGTTTTGAACATATTTTGAACACAGTGAGTCTTTTTAATAAAGAAACAAGGATTTGAAGTCTAAATTCTTCTAAAGTTATAACTTTTTCATGTCAGACAACTCAAATTATTTTTATTTTTCTTTATTCTTTGATTCTCTTTAAATTCTGTTCATGTCTGATGTGCAGCAGACCTTCAGCTTTGGGCCTGAATTGGTATAACAACTGGCAGAGGCCAAAACACACAATGGCTGTCTTTAATAATTTCCTTTCATGTCTTATCTGCTGTCAGTATTGTATGTCATAAATGAAAGTTCAACTGTTCAAAACAGCTTTTTCAGTTCTTTTTTTCAATTAACTTGTAGACCCAGAGCTGTCGTCTTTGTGCTGAGGAAGAAAAGCAGTAAGACGTTAGAGCTTTAAAATTGTCTGAATGACACACCTGTGTAACTGTGTGCGTTCATTCCATTTTCAGATCACCTTGACCCGTTTGAAATGTGTAGGAAAAAAAAAACCGCTGCAGCCCTGGTCCTTGGAGCAGAGCTGGGGAATGAATCCTTGCCTGTCAGTTATTGTCACTGAGGAAAACTCACTAATTTCCCAGAGATATTATCCTCTCCCCTGCCTCCCCTTACTCCTTTCCCCCCACCTCCCCTCCCCCTTCTTACATTGTTCTCCGGGATCAAGTTTGGGGAGGCCGGGGCTGCAAAAGGGTAATGGACCCTTGTCCCTGTGTCTCAGGGAAGGTTGAATGGGTCTTGGCCCCTGCCCCCAGCTCCCATGCAGCCTCTGAATAGGACCCAGATCCCCTCTCTCTTTATTAGTGTAGGCTCCAGTTTCTCAGACCTGCCTTGCTTCCTGATGGATCCATATTTCAAAGTGTTTACAGTCCATGTTTCATGTAGTTGCATCTGGGTTCCCGTAACACCTCACTGCTCATTCTGACCCCACCTTAGACGTCCTCAAGCAGCTTTATACCTGCTCTCATCCACTACTACAGCTACTTCACCCAAAGACATATATTACACATTTCACATCCACCAAAACAGATTAAAGTTGAGCTCTGTATCTGATGGGACTTTACTGCATTGTGAAGTCATATTAAACTGTAGTGGGACTGAGCCTTATTATGAAAGGCTAATGATAGTGCAGAAAACAAATATAGTACAGCAAACAAACGTGTTTGCATTTGTGTCTCAAAGGAGGATAATGAAGAGTTGAATGCTCTAATGTGGGTTTGTAAAAACAGTTAAATTATAAACAGTAATAGAATCTGAAAATAAATGTAAAACATGTTGAACTAAAGCTATTAATAATAAATTATTCTTTGACAGTTTAAGGCCATTTTTAAGGAGAAATTTCAACAATTGTTTTTGCCATTTTTCATTTAAATTTTATGTCATTCTGAATATCAAGTAAACTATGATGGGCATTTTCACTGTTTTCTAGATAAGACAAAAAATAAAATCATAAATGATACATTTTAAATAAAGAGAAATGTAATTTTCAGCCTAATATTAGATGGGCAGAATTGCACCATGTAAAACACTGCATTTTTATATCTGTCACCTCATTTATACCAGCGCCAACAGAGGAGGATCTGTGATTAGGGTGGGACAACATAATGAGAGGTTAATTTATCTTAATGCAGTTTGATGCATTATTGATAAACTTGTCTTACAACGTATTGATCATGACTGGACTTGTTGCGCAGGTGGCATCCTATCACGGTACCACGCTCTGAGCTCCTGAGAGCGACCCATTCGTTCACAAATGTTTGTAGGTGCTTGGTTTGTACACCTGTGTCCACACCTTTCACATTGTAATCAAAGTACAAAAGTCAAAATTGTCTGACTAATCAAAGTAGTGGTTATACCAGCAAGTATGGTTAGATTTGTTACATTTCTGTTGAACAGTCTAAAAAGTATATATAGCAGTTATAAGGGGTTGCACTTACCTGTATTTTGTGTTAATTGCAAGTCACCATTTTGCTGCTATATATTGCTTCCTTCACTCATGTTTCCATATGTTAATGACTGGTTACTATATTCCACATTCTCATGTCAAAACTGCAACAAGAACACACACATACAGACACACATCCTCACACGGATGTACTGCATGTACTTTCAGCCCCACCTTCCTAGACAGGCAGTTTCAGGTTCAGTTAGTGTAGTCTTTGGTGGCTTTGATGTCTGTGCTAATCCATTGTACCTACGGCTGCTGTTTGGCTGAGTTTGTACTGCAGAGTGAGGCGGGGGTATATTGGTGTTTATTGAGGAAGCCTCTTAGATGTAATAATGGCAGGGGATACACTCTGACCCTCTCTACTCTTATTTGATTTCCTGCTACAATGTTGGGCACTGGCCCTTTGCCGTATTTCTTTTCCTCCCTGTTTTTCACACACAGACCTGTATGCGTGCTGGGAGCTGCCAGGTCGTTGAGAGCAGCTGTGTTTGCTGTGAGGTGTCTGCAGTGGTTGTTTTACATTAGCAGCCTGCAGGTCAAACTGCAGCTGGCTGCATCTCAGCGTGGAGACAAGCCCCTGGGAGACAGTGTGTGTGTGTGTGTGTATATGTGTATAAAGCAGCCAGTCCCCATGGTTGTAGCCTTTCCTAAGCGAGCTAAGTCTGGTGGCTAACCCTTAGCGCCTCTGTGTTTGGCAGCATGACTGCAGCGAGATTAATCCATTCCACACTCCATCAGTCACTAGGCACAGGTTATTAGTGCTGGAGCAGAGCAGACCTCGCACCCACACAAACACACACACACCCTCTCTCTTTCTCACACTCACACACACACACACACACACACACACACACACACACACACATATCAACATGGCCCCTTCACCCTTGTGACTTCACCTTCTACCTTGTCCCCAAAGTTTGCAAAGGTGGCCTTGGTGTTGAGAGGCCATTTGTCAAAACCCAGCCAGAGTCTCCACTTGGCTCCTTTTAATAAGGCTACCTGGGCTCTGAGATTGTACACACACATACACACACAGGGAATGAACTCTGCTTTGCACATACTCATACAGCTTTCAGTGTCAGGTGGTGCGTCCCGCGGGGCTTATAAAAGTCCCATTAACATGGCCCTCCTCATTGGTTCTGACAGGTTGATCGATTCAGACCCCTCCCCCTGCTGACCCCAGGGCTGCTCTGACTCAGAGGTCAGACACGATGGATCGCTGGACCTGCACACACACTCTTAACTCTCCCTCCCTGTTTTTCGTGCTATCTCTGAACTGGTCACAGGCAGCTTGTTTGTCCACGTTGTGTGTTCAGCACCTGGCTGATATCCCAGGGTGCAGCTGGACTCCAGCTTTTAGTTGGAGTATCATACTTTACCTGAGACATGTTTCGATCTTATCTCTGCCCTCAACATGACCAAAACACACACACACACACACGTGCACACTTTCTCATCCTCTTGGAACATTCCTCAAGGGTCTAGTTGAATGTTAAAACCCTTGTTAAGCATTAAGAATAAGCAGAAGAAAAATTCCTCTAAATGAAACACTCTCCTGGTTACAGGGTAACATGGGCAGCCATACAACCACACACTGATCACATTGAAAAAGAAGACAATAGTGTTCCATACTTGGAGAGTTTACAGCATTTTCTCCGGTGATTTTGGCGAAGTGGTTCAGAAAATGTCTGCTAACGACGCATAATCAAAACTCAGCCCCTTAAACTTTAATTTGTTTTGTAGTTGCATTGCATTCTGGTCTGTTTCCTACTGCTCCGGTTTCAGAAATTATTCTGTTTCCTCCTTGTGAGATTATCTTCCTGTGACTGCTGGAAGGTGCAAATGGCAACTAAAAAAGAAACATTTCCTTTGCTTCAGACACCAAAACTCTCTGTTTTATGTCACTGTTTGTTTTGTTTTTTTTTAAAGCAGACATTACTGGATACTACAACTCATGTATTTGAGGCGGCAGCCATTGATCTGACTGTCTAGCACTTTTAGAGCAGGTTAGGTAAACACGCTCGGTGTCCTGTAAAAGACTTAATCACTGCTGCTGTCGTCACGTCAGAATTTTCCCTGACTCAACACGGGGCCGGTTTTCTATGATGTTTATGGTGGATAGCTGCCACCTAGATGATTAATCCATTGTTTTTGGTATATGTGGTATATGTTTCTTCTTGTACACAAGAAATATTCAAATGTGATGGGTGATTATCATCATCATTATACTTACCACATTTGTTCTCCTTAGATTATAAATGAACACTTGATATGAACTTAAATCTTGTAGTGCCCTCTCAGAATAAACACCTTTGTGTTAAGATTGTATTTAAATTTGTATCTGTAATATTATTTTATATGCATTTTATTATATTATGTCAGAGGTCATCTCTCAGTATAATAGAACTGTGTCCATATTTATCCACAGAGACCAAACTGTCGGCCTCTTTTTTTCATTGTTATTTTTCTGTGTTAAGAATGTTTCTGAACAACAATTACAAAATAACACTTTTTTTCTATGATTCATTGCGTTGTGCTCACTAACCCCATTCCCTCTTGTCATTCACCGTTGCTCGACTGCTGTTGCTAGTTTTACAAACTGTAACTGAAAATTGCTGCTTGGTATATGGACATTGACAGGGCAGGGGCACTAAAGCCTTTTAGGGCTTGTTACAGTGTTTGAGGAGGCGATCATTCAGTTTTTGGGCTCAAGGAACAAATGAGGTGTAGTGATACAGTAATGCAGTGATGGTGTCTGCCTTATATTTCCAGCTTTGTCATGTTTGTAGTTTGGTCTGTACTGTTGACTCGGACGTATGTTGAGTGAGATACAAGAAGAATTGTCTGTGAATCTGTACTGTGTTTGGTAAACAGTCTCTGTGCACAGGGTAAATGAAGGTGTGTGTGTGAGAGAGAAAGAATTAGTAATGAAAGAGTTTGACCTTAGATTAGATTGGGGGAAGGTAATTACTGAATAAGCAGCAAGATAAGCAATTTACAATCAAATTACTGAATTATTATTTTTCATTTATATTATAAAGAAATGTGTAAAAATACACTAAACAAAGAGCTCCTGCTTACCAAAGAACCTGGTGTAAGACCATGTCAAACAACAGACAGTAACAGTTAGTCAGCCTGCTGCTTAAAAAATAGTTACATGATTAAAAAAAACCCTGTGTAGAGGTAAACAAAAACTGCAAATTTAGATGTGGACCAACGGCGATTGGTTCTTTAAAGTAAAGTTATTTGTCAGATATCAGAACCAAATAATTAAGACTTCTCTCGGCTACTTTTAGTTTGACTTGGTCTCTCCTTCCATCCAGCCTCTGTGCAGCTCTTATTATTTCCCACCTGTACTTTTTTATCGTGAGCGTTTTAAAGTAGCAGATTAGAAACCTGGTTATGTGTATACACACCACAGAAATCGATGAGAGGGTGTCATGTTTCTCTAATCTCCTGGTGCCATTACAGTTGCAAGGTTTCTTGTTCACATGACACTAAGAAA
This sequence comes from Pterophyllum scalare, assembly GCA_024447675.2. NCBI lineage: Eukaryota > Metazoa > Chordata > Actinopteri > Cichliformes > Cichlidae > Pterophyllum > Pterophyllum scalare. The sequence continues at coordinate 68,840 of JAMQGT020012693.1, read as the reverse complement.
TAAGCTTGCTGCTCTAACCCGGTTACTTATCTATTAATTAATACTTTTTGTGGGGAAGCATCATTTGGACGCATCATTTCAGCTTTACTGCTATAAAATCACAATTTACACATTAACATGAACAGTGTAGTAAAACACAGCATGGCAGCATTCCAGAATAATTTTAGGGTTCGTGACGGTTCTCTAATGTAAATGGGGAAAAAAATCTTAAAATGATCCGTTTAGGGAGGGACGAGTCAGATTAAAAGGTGTAATGAGAAGAATGAAGCGTTCTGTTTGTGCTTCTGTGTGTGTGTGGTGGTAGGGGGTCCTGTAGCTTATCAGAGGACCCAGAGAGAACAGCTCAGGGGACTACAGGGGTTAAGAGTGGTGTCACACTCAGAGAGACGCTGCGCCGCCGTCCTAATGATGTCCACCGGCCTAATTGAATATTGACGTTCTGCACACGAGGGCTAAATGGCGTCTGTTGGTTTTACCTCTCACTGCCAGCCCAGGCTGCAGATTTTTAACCCCTTGGCACTGTTTGAATCCCTCGGGGGGGGGGGGTAAATGTCCATGTTACTATGGTTACCCAATTTTTGTTCATTTGATGCAGTGTTTCATTTTGTTTTGTGTGGCGGGTTTGAAGCCGCTGGTGTTCAAGTTAAGGACCGTTTACCTTTCTTGTTGATTGCATTTTGCTTCATTATCCTCCTACTGAACTTAAACAACCTTTTCTTAAGTTGGCACATGCAACCTCACATCATCTGAAAGGTAAACTTTTTTTTTTTTAGTTTGCTTTCCATGCTGTCTGCACAGCTCCTCTTTCCTCCCGTCTTTGCTGTGTTTGCACATCCTTCCTTCCAACCTTCTCTTTTTCCTCTTACTTCTGCTTCTATTTCTGTGGCGGTGTTTTACTTCACACTGCGCTTGCCTCCAGACGCTTCTCCTTTGTTGCTACGGCGACGCTCTCCAGATGGCGAGTGTCAAGGCGAGGCTGGGCTCAGAAGCATACACACATACACATTCATTGGTCTGCATATATACAGTCAGAGAGCAGTACATTCTGTACACTCACATCCTACTCGGGAGCTTTTTGGATGCACACTGCACACTACACACACACACACACACACACACACACACACACACACACACACACACACACACACACACACACACACACACACACACACACACACACAGAGCAGTACAGTATAATAAAACCTGTGTCACAGCCACACAGGAAACAATCTCTCCTTTATGCAACTGGGATGTCATTAATCTTGGCGGAGGTTAACAAATGCACTTGCATAGAAGGTATATTTCATAAGCAGACAGCCGACAATGGGGGCATTGTGGCGTCGGGCTGTAGCACCTCGCGCCGCATTCAGTCAGGACCTTTCAGTTTGGCTCTGGATCCACAGATCATGTCAGGGGTTATGTTTCATCTCTCAGATGAATGTGTTTATGTGAGAGAAAACATGTGAAACACAGAGCAAAATCAAGGCTGCAGAAGTTTATTTATTTTTACTGTGAGAAACCGCGATTTATTTTACTGAGCGGGTGGAGGTGGGGTGGGGGGGACCAGTGTGTCTGGCTATTTTTCAAAGTTTGGCCTTGTTGCCATTAGTCAAAACCTGAGGCAGACAAATGCCCTGCTGGTGCTTTCTACACGCAGCCAGCCGACCAGCCCAGCTCTGCTCTGATTCACCAGCTTTCTGAGTTTGTCCACACCGCAGCAGCAGCAGCACTCTTTCCATCTGAGAAGTGGCGAGTCTTCCCAGTAATCCATTAGACTTCCATTAGCTCCGATTTGTGTGATTAGTTCTAATTAATCAGTTCAGTCTGTGGCCTTCACTCCCCTGTGCGCTCCTCACATTTCATTTTTAACCTCATTTCTCAGCTCTCCACTGAGCGAGAGAACGAGGCAACGATTGAGCGAGCAAATCAAAGAGCAAGCTTCAGGTCTGCCGCCGCCTTTTTTTTTCTTTTTTGTCCAAGCACACAAACACTCAATACTCCGAACAGGTTGAGCTGGAGCTTAGCCTGCATTATAATGCTTGTTTCTCTCACCGTGGTGAATTAATGGGATTTTTTTTTTTATTTATTTATTTTTTAGGTTCTTGTTTTCAGCAGCATACTTTTGGTGCTCGGTTGTGTTTTAAAATGAACCGGGGGGATTGTGATCTCGTGTTTTACACATCTCAAGTCTGCTCTGGCTCTGTTTAGCCCCTCTTGGCCCTCCTCTGGAACAGTAAGTATTGATTAGTGCTGGAGCGTCCATCCTTCACTGTAACAAAGCCTATTGATGTTTGTGGAGCCCTGATTTCCCCTCGGTCAAATGCCATACCCGGCACCATTGCTAAGTGACAGGAAGCTGCTCTGAACTCAGTAGTCTGTCCCAAAGTAACCTGGGAATAATATCATCTTTTCATCAGTGACTCTGCTGCTCTGAGACACAATCCTCAAATTAAAATCAAAAGATTTTTTTTTCTTTCTGGGTTTCTAGCAGTAGGTCAGCTTATATACTGAGGTATTATGTGATGATAATCTATCTTCCTTTCCTGTGTTGTCAGCCTTCTTCGGCTATTACCACTATTGTGATAAATGAAGGCTCAATTTATCAGCCAGCCTCTACTCGATTTCTTTTTCTCCCCTTGGTTTCCACGGCTCACAGTTCACTTTATTTCTTCATCTGTATCTACCCCATCCAATCCATCCATCCATCTATCCAATCCATCCATTTATTCCTCATTCCCACCCAGCCACATCGAGGCTCTTTGTGTCTGCTGGGGAAGGCTGAGATGCTGCCTGTCACCCCAGAGATGCAGACTCCCATCTAGGCTGCTGGAGGTGGCTCGGCTGCTGTCAATCAATCTGTAGAAAGGAAGCAGAGGGAGTGGGGGTTGACATATGATGTGGCTTCCTGCTGTTTAGAAATTCACTTTTTTTCCCTCCTCCTTCTACCAGGCCTGCACAGTCAGTCATTTAGTGCTGGCTTTTAACATGAGTTAATCTAGATTGTGGCCCTTTGAATTTAAAGCCTGTCTACCACATCAGACCAAGCGCTCCCTCTTCAAGGGTAACTAAACTATAGTGATTAGTTGCAGGTATGTTGCTATTCACCGTCTTGTTCGTTCGACTTAAATGCTGAAGGTGACCTGAACGTGTGCAGTAGAATATTGTAGTGTTTGTTTTGGTTTCAGTATTACTAAATAATATGTTTTTGATGAATACATTAAAAGATGAATGTGGTTTTGTTCCATTTAAAATTATTCAGCTGTCATAGTTGCAGTTATTACGAATGAGACAAAATTGGCTTCTGACTGCTGCTTCTTGTACTGTATCACACTACTGCCACTACTACTGATATGTTTTTATTTAAAAACAAAAATATTTTTATTTTTAAAAAACCATCAGTGTTCAGGCACAGATTCCCCTATCAGACTCAGGCTCTACTTGCTTTGGACAGCAACTTTAATTTTTTCCATTCAGCCACTGTCAGTCCAAAAACCACTGATTGATGGATTGATGCACTTTGAATTCTGAAGTAGGCAGACCATAAATTAAGCTAAATGAAAAGACAAAAAAAATCCCCCCCCTGCCCACAAAAAAGCAACAGGCAATAATATTCATCCAGTCACCCGGCTGTAGTGACTAATCCATGATTCTGTGTGATAGCGCAAAGTAAAGGAAAAAAGTAACATGATCAAAATAGCGGACAGCAAGGACAAGTGTATAAGAGCTAATTAATTAGCTTGACACGTTATTAATATTGAATAATAATGATGGCACACAAACACACTGACACTGTCATGCAGTGGTGAAAAAGCCTTTCCTGCAGAACTGCTGTATTGAAATACCGTCTTTATCAGAACTGCTCATACTGCGATATGTGGTAACCACCAGTTGCTTGGGAAAAATGTGAGGCGCCAGCTTGTCTGTAAATCCTTGCAAACTAACCACGAGCAGTAGTGAAACCTGAAAAGGTAAAGCAATCAGGAAACAGAGACAGTTCACCCTTAGAGTGAACATTAAACTTGTTGGACTTGCTGCAGTTTCGTTATAGCAACCGGGGGCTACCAGAGGGTCACCGACCAGTTTCTAGGACTGACTTGGTTAAAATATAGATAATATATATACGAATGAACTGATGAATGGAATAAAAGGGACATGGGATGGGACGCACTTTTACAAAACACCCATCTAATACAGTGACTTAGTAATGGCATGTTGAACAGAAGTGCATAAATTCTGTGATATGTTGCTTTGATATCTTTGCTTTGCACAGTAATGGTGGAGTTGGTCTCCTGAGTGACGTTAATATGATCTCTTCCCCTCTGACTCTGCAGGACTCCGTGGTTTAACGGCTGGGGGTTCAACCTGCCTCGAGGACAGTCTCTGCTGGATAAATGGAACCTCATCCCTGATGGCATCGACATCCTGATGACCCACGGACCTCCACTCGGTGAGTCCAATTAACCAATCAGGGCCCTTTCACTGTCCTATTTAATGAAGTTGAGGCTCATTTGTGTGAAGTCACTGGAGGCATCGCAGCAGGCCTTGCTTGAGCAGATCTCTGCGTGTCTTACATTATAGTCAACGTTGTTTCCATCTAAATCCAACAGTAACTAAAGTGAGCACTCCAACATGCTTCATAATTCAATATTTGTGTTTGACTTCATGAAAAAGAGTCAATATATTTTCTTTTCTTTTTTTCTCCCACTACTGGCTGATTTGGTTTGTTTGGGTCCTTTTTTTGTGTTTCTTTCTTTTTGTGTTTGTTTTGTTTTTCCTTCTTGTGCTTTCCATCTGGCTTTATTGAGTGATTTCCTTTCCTCTCGCCTACGGAGGGCTGCCGCTGCTGCTGTTGTTGCGGCAGCCGCTGAGGCTGTTTGATTGCATGGAAACTCGATTTTGCAGCAGTGTGACAGATGCTGCAAACGACTGGAGAGAGAAGATAGGAGAGGGAAGCAGGACTGGAGGAAGGGGGCAGCTTGAAGATGAAAATGTTAGGATGATTCTCCAAAGATGGAAGACCTAAAAAATGAAATGGGGGGAAAGGGGGGTGTTTCGCAAGTGTGGGGAAAAAATATCAAGAACAAGATTTGGGTTTAAGATTTACAGATTTCTTCTGAAATAAGATTTCATTAGTATGGTCAACCTGTGCCAAAAGTGTGCCTCAAATGATCATTTGAGTTAAATTAATTTTGGTGTATCACTACCTATACGTGTGCATATTTTTATTAAACATCTCCTGCAGAAGTTTGGGGGGGGGGCACTTCTGATTTGACCAGTATCAGTCCTCATTCTCTGATCTGCTGATACTAGAAATTCAAACCCTAAGGGGATGTTGGTTTCAGCTTGTGCATGGCAAGGCTACCTCAGCATTCATGACAAATGGCTGCTAATGTCAGCATGAATCTGCTAAATGGAAATCCCCTCTGCATGTTCTGAACATTTTTATTTACACTTGAGACATTCTCAGTTTTGCTCGGTGTGATTTCACATCAGTGATGCTCAGTGACGTTCTGCTGTTGCTTTCTTTAAGGTGATGTGCTACAGCTCTGCACATCCACTGGTCGTGATTGGTTTGATAAAAATGGAAGCACAGTCGCAGCAGGACTGCCTTCAGGACTCTTAAGAGCTGTGAAATCTTTTTGCAGGTTTCCGAGACTGGGTGCCTAAGGAGCTGCAGCGGGTTGGCTGCGTAGAGCTGCTCAACACAGTCCAGAAGAGGGTCCGACCCAAACTTCATGCCTTCGGAGGCATACACGAAGGTACTGGGAGTAAAATCCAAGCAGTTAATTCTTTTTTTAATCCAAGGACCTTGGAGGAAAATGAGTTCTGATTGTATGATGGAGAGGTGGTATTTGGCAATTGAATGTGTAGAAAAAGGTGTGACAAATGTTTGCTTCAGTGTCAGTGGGGCGAAGTCTGAAGTTGCTGTTTAGTCGAGCTAAAATTTGTGGGCTTTTATCAAATTTCAAATTTATGCATTCACAGTGAATATATTTCTTTCCTCTTTTATAGCAATCTGGGCACAAATGATTTTATGGAACATCGTTTTCTAAACAAAAAATGTTGCTGTTTGCTGTCTGTCAGACAGAGCAAGACAACTCCAGTATTTTATCAGGCATTTGTCACTTTTTGTAGGGATGCACTGATTCAGGGCCCATAAATTTGAAAATAAAAATCATTTGGCTAAGAGTCATTTCAAATGCCAGTATTTTTTTTTCGTAGTTTATTTTGTTGCTTTTTTCCCCGTTTTGGTGCCTAGGAAAACAAAAACATCTTAATTATTTAAACAAAAAAAAGGGACCACCATGGTAGCGCATTGGTGCTGGTTTGGGTGATGACGTGCAGTCTTTTGACTGTCATGTTGTCGTTTTTGGAGGACTGCACACAAGTGCGTCTGCGTAGGTTGCCCACCCAAAGTCCTTCAGTCTGCATAGACAGATATCTGCACAGACAGGCACAAATGTGATACCATGTATTCAACGTGACAAACAAGAAAAACAAACAGAAATAATCACATAACTTCCTCTGTGCTAATGATCAGTTAATTGAGAACAGAATAACGCTGATTATCTCATAACAACCCCGTGTGTCAGGTGCAGTGATAAAATAAACAGTCACTTATTGCAGTCAGAGATGGGCCAGAGGACTACATCTCCAAAGCTTTGACGCCCGCGTGGAGCCTCTGCATCAGCAGTAGAGTGCGCGCGCTGACCGTGGTCCAAGGAGCAACGTGGCATTAAGGCAGCCGTCACTGGAGGGATGTGCTTAAACAAGTCTGATCCACTGCTATTCACACTCGCAGCTCATAGAGCTCAAAGGATCCGGTGCAAATGTCTTGCTGTCTGATGCGACATGCAAAGGACCTGCAGAATATTATGATCACACCTGCCTAATAAGCGGTGCAGCTTCGTGGTCTTCAGGGTTTCACCCCTGCATAAGTGCACCAAAATCAAACAGCTGACAGCAGTTAGTCGAAGATGAGAAAGTAGAATAAGGGTGATGAATGAAATGAACAAATGAACCTTATAAATTTGTGGAAATCCTCTAAGTAAATTCAAGCATACAAATTGCTAAACTGAGTGTATGAAATTGGTATATTGAGCAGACAAAGGAGTAGTTTGGAGAAAAAGTTTATTAAAAACTCTGTTAGATGATTGAACGCTGCCTGATTCTGACGCCCATCTCACCTCCCCAGGGTACGGGATCATGACAGACGGCTACACGACGTTCATCAACGCGTCGACCTGCACCGTCAGCTTCCAGCCCACCAACCCCCCTATCGTGTTCGACCTGCCAAACCCTTCCAGTTCCTGAGAGCAGAGGATGGGGGGGCGGGGAGGGTCAAGGGCTGGATAAACGACTTCTTTTCAATAAATATGTCAAGTTTAAAAAAAAAACAAAAAAAACACTAATAAGTGGTTCTTTGCAAACTTTTAATCTTCTCCAGGCTGTTGTGAGACAGTGAAGATTTAAAGATGGAGGGTGGGGAGCGTGTGTGGGAGCGTTAAAGGAGAATACCGTTGGGGTTTTTGTTTTTTAAGCTTGTGCCAGCAGTCCCCGTCTCCCTCTCAGATTTTTGTTTATCTGCACGCGGTCAGAATAGTTGCAGATATCAGGGCCTGTTTTCCTCCAGAATGTTTTTCAGCGTTGTTCAATACGAGCAACGGCTTTGAGAAAGCAAGCTAATCCTTGAACAAACTTTCTTTTGTCCTGATTTGACTGTGCAGAGTTGAGTGTTTTTATGTCGGCGCAGCCTCATTTCACACTCCGCTTCCTGTCAGCCACGGGAAGAATTAATCCTTCAGAAACATGTTGCCTTAGTGCAGAACGGCAGACGAGAACAATGCTTTCAACTCACACGCTCTTAAAACACTACTTGACCACAGGGAAGAAAACTGTGATCTCAAATTGATTTCCTTTTTTTTTTTTTTTTTTTTTGTGTATTACAAAGTTAAACACTAGGAATATTCTCTTTCAGGCCTTCCTTACATCACATTCACACGTCTTTGAGTGTGTTTGTTGGCTAACAGCAGCAATTTCTAATATTTGAATTGTTTTTAAATATTTTAAAGTCTAAATAGCTGCAAATTTGGAGGGACTGCTAAGCTATGAGCCTGGCTGATACTGGTATTCTCCTTTTCAGGGGGATTTTGTGATTAAACAATCTTGCTCTTGATAAATATTGGTCAGATCTGTAAAATAAATGATGCTATGTGAATTTGTATAATTTTTTTTTTTTTTTTATGTTTGGTTTGTGTTAACCAGACAATGCATACCATGGATGTGTCGTCATGATATTTTTCATGTTTGGGTTCTTGTTTGTTTAACTTCTCGTCAGTTCCTCTTTTTTTTTTTCTTATTGGCTGACAGGGACGCTGCCTTAAACTAGCTTTAATGTTCTCAGCTAGAGCCCCCTTCTCTGCGAGCTCAGAGAAAAAGTCCTTATTTATTACCCATCATCCCCGCAAAACAACACCTGACTAACGCAGGGACAGAAAGCTATCCAGTTACAGCCGGAAAAATTCCCTTTGTATCATCCCATTATGGATTTCTGATCTGATTTGGAAAATGTATGTATAAAAAAAATATATATTATATATTCATGTTGTAAAACATCTGTACTAAAAGTTGTGTTTGAAAAAAAAGGTGCATTTTTTTTCCCTGTATGATTATCATGTTTTTTTAAATTCTCTCATCAAAAACTCTTGAAAAGTTTCTTTAATGATTTTTGTATCAATTCTCCCAGTAGGGTAGTATTTCGGATGAGAGAGGAAAATTTGTCAGTCACAATCCAACAGGTGCTGATTGTTCCCAGCAACACACCTGCCTAAACACTAAACATGGTTACGTTCTTCTTTGAAGTGTAAATCTGATAGTATTTGTGTTTTATTGCTTTTTTTCTAATTTTGCACTGTGTGTAAACGCAATCTTGCTAGCACAAAAAAAAAGTTGCCAATAGTTGTCTCAACTTTGCCGCTGTAAATGCTCTTTTCGTGCTGTTCCTCTCTCGCTATTTCTGATTGTATCCCTCTTCATGGAAATGTTAGTTCTCTCTTTCAGTTCATTGTGATATATTTAGCTGCCTTTATATGCAAATAAAATTGCAAGATTTTTACTTATGAATCTCCGTCTTTGTTTTTAATATGAAAATATGACTAGTCTTGAACTCCAGGTTTAGTCTAACGCTGCGTAGTGACTGTATTCAGAAACTTTTCACACCTTTTCAAGTTTTCCACATTTTGTTAATGACTTAGTCCCACCACAGCAAAGATGGGATGACATCCTCCTTGCAACTGGGAAAAACTGGTGGTTGCCCAGTAATAAAAAAACATTTTCCCCCACATTTGGCAACTGATTGCAAGTAGTTGCGGTGACTAACTGGTCACCAAGCGATTGAATGTGCAACAGCTTCAGCCTCTGGGTGACCACTTTTGATCCCAAGGCAATTGCACAGGTGGCCTTGAAGCTGGAGATAAGGTTTACATTTCAACAAGAAACTCAGGTGTCAACCTTTTTGTTTTTATCCCCGTTGTCCTTCTGCTGAATCCCGAGAAAGAACAGGAACCATCATGGAAGTACAGGCCTCTGCACGGCACGGACCACCGACAGATCGAAGAAGAGGCTGATATAGAAAAATCCTACCAATGGCTGGACAAAGCTGGACTGAAAAACAGCACAGACACAGTAATCATGGCAGCACAGGAACAAGCTCTGCCCACAAGATCGATAGAGGCTGGAGTCTACCACACCAGGCAAGACCCCAGGTGCAGGTTGTGCAGAGATACTCCTGAGATGATCCAGCACATAACAGCAGGAGGCAAGACGCTAGCAGGCAGGGCATACATGGAACACCATAACCAAGTGGCTGGCATAGTATACAGGAACATCTGTGCTGAGTATGACCTGGAAGTCAAAATGGGATACGCCCCCACGGATGATTGAGAACGACTGAGCTAAGATCCTGTGGGACTTCCAGATACAGACAGACAAACTTGTGATGGCTAACCAACCGGACACAGTAGTTGTGGACAAGCAGAGGAAGAAGGCCGTAGTAATAGACCTTGCAATACCAAGTGACAGTAACATCAGGAAGAAGGAACACAAGAAGCTCAATAAATACCAGGGGCTCAGAGAAGAGCTAGAGAGAATGTGGAGGGTGAAGGTAACAGTGGTCCCCGTGGTAATCCAAACACTCGGGGCAGTGACCCCTGAACTGGGGGAGTGGCTACAGCAGATTTCAGGAACGACATCCAAGATCTCTGTCCAGAAGAGCTCAGTCCTGGCAACAGCTAAGATTATACAGGACCTTCAACAATGTGACTGAAGTACAAACTTTCAGCTTTAATTCAAGGGGATTTACAAAATTTGCATTGACTGCATAGGAATTATAGCAATTTTTATACACAGTCCATTTTCATAAGTTCAAAATTCAGACCTGCTCCCCTGGCTTAAAGAGATGTCACTGCAAGTAAAGGACGCCATCATTAGGCTGAAAAACCAAAATAAGAAGGAATGCACAGGCCAGCTCAGCAACACCAAAAAGATCGAGACCACAAAACACAACTAGAGTGGATGATTCCAGAATTCCTTCTTTGGTTAAGAAAAAAATTCTTCACAACATCTAACCAAATTAAAAACACTTACAAGGAGGTAGGTGTATCATTATCAAGAGACGCCTCCATGAATGGAAACACAGAGGGTTTACAACAAGGAGAAAACCACTGGTTACACTCAAGAACAAAGAAGGCCAGATTAGACTTTCACAGAAAACATCTAAAAGAGTCTGCAGAGTTCTTGAAAAAAAAATCTTAGGACAGATGAAACCAAGATGAACTTGTACCAGAATGATGGACAGAGGAAAGTATGGAAAAAGAAGGGAACAGCTCATGACCCGAAGCCTACCGCATCATCTGTCAAACATGGTGGAGGTAATGTTATGGCATGGGCGTGTATGGATGCCAGTGGAACCTGGTCACTGGTGTTTACTGATGATGTGACTGCTGATAGAAGCAGGATGAGTTGTGAAGTGCACAGATTCAGCCAAATGCTGAAAAAGTGCATCTTTGTCCACCACATTTTGGACTTAGCTGCATGTACAAGGGTACTACTATATATGTAATTTCAGTCTTAATAAAACAGTGCATCTTGGTTATCCCTGATCGTTTTCAGCTTCTACTATGGCAGCAATTAGTGTGATGCAAAGTAACCCCTACTTTTCTTTCTTTATTAGAAAATATGAGGCAAAATCACATGAAAAATGATCTTGGTTTGGATCAGCTAGTCGACAGAGCTGCAGGCAGGCTTGGCCTACTTTCAAATACTTATTTGAATACTTATTTACAAAGTAAATAAATGTATGCTCATCTGTACAGCCCAATCTCACAGCAGGTGTTTCGCCTCAACAGGCAGCACACCTGCTGGCCCTCATTGTGGCGAGGCCAGAACAAACCACTTAAAAGTCTTGACCCACAGTTGAAAATAAAGTAAAGCGGAGGGTTTGTTTTTTTTTCCTGCTGTGACTGTTTAGATAAAAACTGTTAAAGCTAAAATATCAATCTGCATGCCGAGCTCTTCAGCTGTGGGGGCTCGCTTTTTTGAATTTGCCTCATGACCGCGGATAAAATATCGCATTAGTGTTCTGGTTTATTAGTGAAAGGTAATATCTGTTACTGAGGGTTATGCGCTTTTGAATATCCACGTATGAAGGTACAGAATTGAATTAATGTGCTGACATTTCAGGTAACGGATTTCTTTTTTTTTTTTCTTTTTTTTTAAAGAGAGCTTTTTCCCCATCAAACATAATGCTCGGTAAACACAGAGATCAACAGTTGACTCGAGATGCCACAGTCAGCGAGAGAGAATGAAAATACGCCCCGTGTTTTCTCCCACACTCATCTGAATATTCACAGTGCTTCAGCTGCAGATCTGCACATTGGTTTCATCAGGTTTCATTCCTTTTTGCCACTCGCCAGCACAGATCCCTCATAGGCCAAAAATAAAATGGGTTTGAGTTGTAGGGCGCCTTTGCCAGCCTTTCCACCAACCCCCTTCTCTCATCACCACAACATCAAAGCAGCCCAACCAATTAACTATTCCCTGAAACGAGAGCAGCAAAGCATCGCCCCACACCCACCAGATCCCCCAGCACATTACCATAATCCAGTCTAATCATATTAACATAGGCCACAGATGAGCAGGAGGAGACATGGCTGCTCTGCTCTGCTGTGTTCGTTCCGTCTCTTAGAGCGGCTGTGAATGCATGTGGGCACTTTTATTCAAATTGTGTGTAGGCACATGTTGTGGATCTGCAGTGTTCAGTCCTTTGATCCAGGCCCTCATATAGTGCCAGTATGTATGAAGGCAGTATGAGTGCTATACTGTGTAGTACAAAAGAAAGTAGCCTTAACACGTTGGCTGTTATCTAAGCCAACTGTACCCGTGTTGATAATCACTAAAATGTGGTCTTGCTAAGAACAGTCTAATAAAAGTTACCAAGGTAAATGTTCGATTCGGCACAGACACCAGATCAGTTTAAGATCAGTCTAAAGCATTTATCGACATGTGTCAGTCAGCAGTATCTACTGACGACAGCTTCCATCGGAGACCTCGAAGTTGGGATAAATTGAACCTGGTGCCCTCCCACTTACTGTGCTAACAGTTATTTAATCTATTATTGCATTTTATTGATATTCCTTGGTTTTTGGCTGCCTCCTGGTCTTTTCATGTGTGCACACCCGTTAGGCAGGAATGCGTGACAGTAATGTAAGGTTCTTTTTTTCAGCCAATAGTAGTATAGTAAGGGATTACACTTATTAATCCCAGTAACACGGCCTTAGTTTGACAGTTTTTGGGGTTTGTCTTATTTGTTTGACTTTAGGACTGCACTCCACAGATAGACGGGGGCACTTCCTTAGAACAGCCCCAATTAAGAAGTTGATTGGAACTTTAAATTGCTAAATTATTATTGTATTTCTGTATTTTACTAATGTGAGCGCTAATGCTCATACATGAAGGCGATTACCTCACTGATCATCACTATTGGATGCTCTAGGCTCTGTTTGCCAAGTCAGCGCTCCAGTGGATTTCCCCATATTGGAAGCATTGGAGTCCCCTGCCGCACAGCCACATCTCCATGATTGGTATTTGCCATGACTGCGACACCTCAAAGTGAAGTTAGTTTTACTCTTTAACCATCCACTTCACCAACAATTATGTTGCCCGTCATTTCTGCAAGTTGGTGAATTTCATTTACATTCTACTGATCTCTCTGTCTCCTCCTGGGCAATCCTAGCCAGGAAATACTCATTAGCTCCATTACCATGAAGAAAATGCCAGTCGGGCTGTGTCTAGGAGGATTTATTACCAAAATGACACTCCAGAGTCAGTGTTGCTACTTAATTTTTTTTTTTTTTAAATGGAAACCAAATCCCGCTGCTGAATTTATCTGAATTCCTTTAATTTTACCAAAGTTACTCAACATGAAGAGTTTCCATGTATCAACCTTGGAAGTGCTCCAGCAGTCTGTCAGCTAACATGGCCTATGCAGAAAATGAACAAAGGAGTGTTTTTTTTAAGTGGATTTGTCCTTCGACAGTGATAATTACATCGGCTCTTCTTAGTGTGTCGCAGACAGATCTGTTCTGTTCCCTGGATTATCAGTGCTTCTCCCTCGTTCTTTCTTTGTCTCCCTCCTGCCCTCTCTGTTAATGATAGTTTCTCCGTCAGTCGGCCCTTGATGTCTCGGCGTCAGGACATTTATAGCTCCGCCAAATTGCCGGCTGTATTAATTATCCTTGCTCAGGCAGCTGCTGGTAATATTGGATGTTTGTCAGGTTAGCCTTCATCTGCTGCTGATGGATTCGGAGGAAGACGGGGTGAAGGCTGACAAACTCTGAGCACCCACATCAACCTGTGGGAGCGTGTGTGGCTTATCCTAGTGCCAGCACTCTGCATGCACTGTTTATATGGACTTAATTGCCTGCCAGTGGTATTATTGTAATCTGGAGCTCATTTGGCGTGAGTGGGATTCCTATGAAATAATTCTCTAAATCAGAGGCATGCAGCCTCATGCTTTCCATGCGCTCATCTTTCCCCATGTGGTCTTACTTAACATCTTTCACACCAAATGTTTTATTATAACGGTTTGCATTTATTTGAGGAAGGTAATTGAAAAGGAGGTTTTAAAAAAAAAAGGTAGAAGAAGCTCCTGACAGATTTTCTAATATTAAAGCAGAAATGCTGAAATTTAGCATTCCCTAACCAAAAGGTGAAAACAGCACATGCACATAAATGTGACAAACACAGCTTTGTGCGAATCAGACAGGCACCGCTTCGGTTTTAATTTGGCCGGCTGTGAGTGTAAACCATGTTTGAATTCAATCAAATTGAAAGTTCACTGGGTGATTATTTTCCAAGTTAATTATTTCCCCTGCAGACTGGATTCATGCAGCCATGTCTCTTCGCACTCAGAGTTTCTAAAAGAATCTCTGAGAGCTGATTGAACTAGAAGAGAATTGACCCCCAACAACCCCGGCACAATACATGATTATCACAAGTGGATCTGCTGACTGACTGGAGGTGATTAGCACCTCCACTGTTTCTTTACATCGACGCAGAGACAAAGGCTACATTTGTCTAATGGTATATAATTTACCCCCTTCTTGATTTTCGCCGTCTCGCTCGCTTTCTCCTTTCTTGCTGCCATTTTGTAGGCACCTCATTGAATAATTGTGTGGGGTTTAGTGAATTACCGTAATTACAGTTATTGGCCACCACTGTCCTATTACTCACTAATCAAGAACGTTGCAAATGGACAATCAGAATCCTCGACAGTCAAATAGATCAGAGTGGCTGACGATCGGATGGTAAACGTTTTGATTTTTGCCAAACAGGTGATTAGATGTAAACGGACACATTTTTAGCAGCAGCAACGGTGAAGCTGCAGATTTGCGTACACACAGACCTGCTGTGGTAATTGCACTGAGACAAAGGTTACATATTTGCTGTGTTGGTCCTTCTTTTTCAAGACCTCTGCAATTCACCCTGGCGTGCTGTCAACCAGCTTCTGGGTCAAATCCTGACTGATAGTATTAGAGATCCATTCTTGCATAATCAGGTTTTTGTTTGGCAATCCGCCTCTTGAGGATTGAACACAAGTTCTCAATGGGATTATAATCTGGGTTGTTTCCTGGCCATGTACCCAGAATTTCGATGTTTTGGTCCTCGAGCCACCTAGCTATCACTTTGCCTTATGGCATGGTGCTCCGTTGGGATCATTCTTTATTCATGACTGCGTTCTGAGGCAAAATTGTGAGTGAGCTTCTTGGATGAGAAGCATCTCCACATACAAATGGTCTCAGAATGCTTTATTGTTGGCTTGACACAGGACTGATGGTAGTGCTCATCTTTTCTGCCCCAGACAGTCATTTTCTGGATGCCCCAAACAACCAAAAAAGGACTTGATCAGAGAAAATGACTTCACCCCACTAAGTAGTCCAATCCCTGTGCTTTTTACAGAATATCAGTCTGTCCTTGATGTTTTTCCTGGAGAGAAGTGGCTCCTTTGCTGCCCTGCTTGACACCAGGCCTTCCTCCAAAAGTCTTCACCTCACTGTGCGTGCAGATGCACTCGCACCTGCCTGCTGCCAAACTCTGCACTGGTGGTGCCCCCGACCCTGCAGCTGAATCAGATTTAGGAGATGATCCTGGTGCATGCTGGACTTTCTTGGGCACCTTGAAGTCTTCTTGACAACAACTGAACTGAACCTCTATGCTACATGGTTGATTTGGGCGTAATCTTACTATCAGCGATACCCATGCTGGTGAAGCCCTTTATATCCAAAGCAATGATGGCTGCACATGTTTCCTTGCAGGTAACCGTGGTAGAACAATGATTTCAAGCACCACCCTCTTTTAAAGCATTCAATCTGCTATTCAAACTCAATCAGCATGACAGAGTGATCCCCAGCTTTGTCCTCATCAAAACTCTCACCTGTGTCAACGAGAGAATCACTGAAATGATGCTCGCAGGTGCTTTTGTGGCAAGGGCTGAAACGCAGTGGGAATTACTGTTTGCGATAAAGTTCATTTTCATGATCCCTCTTCATAACATTCTGGACGATTTGCAAACTGCCATCATAAAAATCGAAGCATCAGATGGGTGTGGGCCTCTGGCCTTACAACCAGACGTGTGTCTGAGATGATCACATTAGGGAGATCTGCTCACAATGACATCATACAGAGCCAAGAATCAGAAAAAACTAATAAGTGGGTTTTATGTTCAATTTTTTTTTTTCAAACTTCTATACCCACGGCAAAAATTGAACTTTCTTGCTAAGCAGCGGCACCACATTTCCCTGTGAATTCAATAAATTGTGTATTTCCATTGTATTTAAAAAAAAATGTCCTTTTTATTTTCTTTTGCCTGATCACACATAAAACTTAGCAGCAGCTTTAGTTTTTTTCGCATCAGCACCATGAGAAGCAGAAGATCATCAACTATCAGCCTTCCAAGAAACAGAACAGCAGGCCGATGTGAGTGGAGATGTAAACAGGCAGGCAGACACCATGAACAGCAGTGCAGTGCAGAGGTTAATACTTAATTAATGTCTGATTAATGTCTTCAAGCTGATTAATTCAATTGAGCCCTTTATTACACTGTGCGTATTAATAGAAATCAAGGAGTCCCTCAGCAGGAGATGTTGTCTGCCATATGGAGAGCATTATGGCTGTGCTGGCTGAGGAGGGTGCCAACCGCAGCACTGGGAGGGTCAGGAGGGCACGCCGGGAGAGGCTGGAGCTTTGGCAAAAACTTGATTTAAAAAAAAAAAAAAAAGAGTTTTCAAACCTGCAACATGAGCTGGTCGAGGAGCCGAGACTCAGCTGGAAGCTGCAAGCTCATGCTGAATAAACCACGGAATCAGACGTACATTCGTACATCAGATTTTGATGTCAGTTTCTTGGGATTAAAGATCAGACCTCCTTTCAGACTGTCTGCAACTTCCAGGTTTCCAGTTCCAAAACACAAAGGAAGAAATCCGTTTAAGTGGAAACACCAAGTCCGTTTCCACATCCACAGAGGAAGGAAATGCGCCACAACAACGTGCAATAATGGTTACTTGAATTATTTTTCCATGTCATATTGTTTCATGTTGTTGGGTTTTCCCCCTGTATTTTTTTTTTAAAATAGTAGTTACATTCACTTTGAAAAAGTGCTGCTTGTGCGTCTTCCAAACCACTCTTCTTAGTTTAAATATGCATTTGAGAAAAAATCTGGTAAAATTAGATTAGATTAGAAATTTTTGTGACATGGCTCATTGTCCTGCTGGAAGCAGCCATCAGAAGATGGTCACAGTGTGGTCATAAAGGGATGGACATCTACAGTACTCGGGTAGGCTGTGGAGTTTAAATGATGCTCAGTTGGTACTACGGGGCCCAAATGTGGCAAGAAAATATCCCCCACACTGTTACTCCACCAGCAGCAGCCTGAACCGTTGATATATGGCAGGATGGCTCCACGCTTTCATGTCATTTATACCTAATTCTGACCCTACCATCTGAATGTCCCGGCAGAAACTGAGACTCAACATGACCAGGCAGCGATTTTCCAATCTCCTACTGTCCAATCTTGGTGAGCTTGGGCAAACGGTAGCTTCTGTTTCCTGTTCTTAGCTGACAGGAGTGGCAGCTGGTGTGGTCTCGTGCTGCTGGAGCCAACCTGCTTCGAGGTTAAACGTATCGGAGATGCTCTTTTGCACACCTTGGTTGTGATGAGTGGTTATTTGAGTTACTGTTGCCTTCCGATCAGCTTGAAGGAGTCTTCTGGCATTTTCACCCAAAGAGCTGTCGCTCACTGGCTCTCTTGTTTGGCTCATTCTCTGTAAACCGCAGAGATGGTTGTGTGGGAAAATCCAAGTAGATCAGCAGCATTTGATGTACTCAGACCAGCCAGTCTGGCACCAACAACCACGCCATGTTCAAAGTCACTTAAATCGCCTTTCTTCCCCATTCATCTACATGCCAAAATGCACTGAATTGCTGCCATGTGAGTGGCTGATTATACATTGTAGTATATCCTAAGGATCTAAGTGCTTCTTGTAGTACTTTACATGCTGTGAATGTAATTAACAGCCACGGTTTCATTTCCATTCTTGTAGTTGTTTTAAGAAAACAGGGTGTGAGAAAAAAAAGGGTAACAGAAGCAAAGGGACCGCACCAAAAAGAAAGGAGTACCCTTCACATGTGATCATATAAAACATTTTAAGCTTGCTGTCTTTTCAAGACTGGTGAGTCATTTGATCATTTCTTCATGCTGAGAAACAAGAGAGAAACAAAAGAGACAAGCTCCCAAGGACTTCCAAGGTATTTGGAGTTAGTGAAACATTTTCACCTGTGAACTCTGGAGAAGCACAGCAGCAGATCAATCACACGCAAACAGCAGAAACTGATGAGACATGAGCGAATTAGAGAATCTGAAGAGGATTTTCCTTTTGGTAATCCTGAAGAATTTCTGCTTCTGTCCTGTGAAATCTTCAGTTGGCGCCAGTGTTTCTTCTTTTACCCCAGTGACGCAAACCTCTGGCACACACTCACACACACACACACACACACACATACACACACACACTGAGACTCACTCAGACACACCACAGCTGTTATAGTTGGCACACAGTGTCAATTGTGTTTGCCCCAAGAGTTAACAGCAGCCACTCGACATGAGACACCGGCGCGCCCTCGGCCCCTCTGCCTTCACATGACAAAAGATCTGTTTCTCAGCTATGGCGGCTTAATTGAGAATGATAACCTCAGTGTCACAGTTGTTTATCCAGCAGCTCTCCTTTCTGTACCGCCACGCAGTGAAATTCACAAAGATTCAGCAGAGAATGTGAAAGAAGTTGACGTCTTTCCTTAGATGAATTGAACACTGTTTCTTTGGCAAATGCTGCATAAACACAAACAAGATCTTGAAAGATACATGCAACATAATTAAGGCAACATTTGGACTTCATTAAAACTAAACTTAATGGAAAACTTGTATTCTGATCTCTCTGCTTCACTCTCTTCCAAATATTCTCAGGTGGAGTTGCCGGACAGGGCTTGTCTCTGCCCGAGGGCGTAGCTTCTTGGTGTGGGTCAGTCCTCCTGCACCTGTGGGCACTTGAATCATCAGGCTGCAAGTATAAGAAGGACAGGTGATGCCACAGTTCCCTGCCAGACCATTCCTGTCGCGTTTGCATCCTGTTTGAAGTCGCATTTGTTCTTACCGTTTCCTCCCCATGATCCTCACGGCGCTCGCCTAAGAGACTCGTTTGAAATCTTCTGGTTCAAAAATCAACTTACCCGCAATCTGGGCACAGCTCAAGCTGCTTTGCTTCTCCTCCGCTCCACCACCTGAACCTCCGGATGTCAGCAACTCACACTCAGCCTGCCCGCTCTCCACCTGCTTCCTGTGAATACAGCAGCAGTATTTGATACCCTGAGATGAAAAGATGTTAGAAACCTCGTGATTACCATTGAGCAAAAACTTGAGGTCACTGGCGAGAAATCCTCAGCTCTAGCCTGGCTTATCGAGAGCAGCCCTCTGCCACAACTGCTGTGGAGAGGAAAAGAGAGTACAGAAGGAAGGCAACCAGTTATTCACACAACTGCAACCCTGATCTTTTCCTAATCCCCAACCACGCATTTTGTCACCTTAAGCTAACCTACAGGTTAGATGCACTAAAAAAAATATTGGCAGCACAGTAGCAGGTAGAAATGTCATCTCAGGAGGAAAAAGAAGGGCCAAAGGTGCCAGCTGACTTTCACTTGGCATCATTTCCATGGTACTTGCACATAATTTAAACACTCTATGTGCATTATGTGCACCGGCTATGTAACGTGTTCTTTAGATGGTCACGGTCATTTCACACATTTCTGTGTGAGAAAGTTGACTAAATTCCAACAGCAAGTGTTTTAAGGAAGTTTACATCAGCTTCTATTATTGTCACTCTTTATGTGTACACGGACTTCACAGCGTATGGTTAGAGTTCAGGAAAGATCATTGCCTGCTTTACAGTAATAATATTGAACTTTTCCCCCTTAAAAGAACAGCTTTAAAATAATTTGGAAGATACACTTACTGGGAATTGTGTGAATGGGGTGTGTGTGTTTTTTTTTAATTGCTTAAACTGATCCTTAAACACATATTTAAAAAAAAATTGAAATGTTGACTATTACCAGCAGAAACCTATTACTAATCCCCCCTCTCTTTATTTACTTCCTTATTTTGATTGTTGTTTCTCAGGTGTTGATCAGCGCATTCAGCCGAGGGACGTCTCTCATCTTTGCGACAGGTCGCGGTGTACTGACCTGGAGTCACGGTTTAAATCATTTAATTAACCATTATTCCTTTTTTTTTTTCCACGGCAAGTCCTGTAGGTGCGTGGCCTCCTTTAATTGAATGGCCTTTTGCGTAATTACTGCCTTTGTGAGCGGTGGGGAGATAACAAGGATATCCTTCTCGCTCTCCTGCGGAACTCAGTGAAGGTGAGCAAACCTGTGGCACTCAGAAACACACAGTGTTATTTTATCGGCGTAATCTCGGTAAACAAGCTGGATGTGAGTTTCCATTAAAGTGTCTGTGTGTTTGGAATCATAAAGCCTGCGCATTTAAGGGAAAACACAAGCCAGATATGGCAAATATGAAGCGTCTGCTTACTGCGTGATGCGCGCAACTATTTTGAATCTGCGGAGAAGGTCAAGCTGCCTTTGTTCCCTGACTAATTAAATCCTCAGTAATTACTGCATTGAAGAGGATGTAGGGGGGGGGGGCAGATGAAGAAAAATTCAGGGGGAATATAGATCTGCAGCATTTGCAGGCAACGTTCATCACGTTTTATTACCCGAGCCGTCCTTATGGCCATCATCAAGGCTGTGATTTGATCCGTTTTTGTTTTTTTTCCGCCAGCTCATTTACAAAGCTCAGCTGTGGGGTTCACTAGCAACACAGAGAACAGGAGCTCAAAGGGTTGAAGGAGCATTCATTATTGTTCTTGTTGCTATGCAACTCACTAATTAGCCTTAGCTAGCTAACCTGAAGCAACAAAAGGGATCAGGTAGATAAAAATAAAAATGGAAGAGGTAATAAAATAATTGCCCTTCTTGCTCCTGACATGGAGGTTGAAGAGCTCCTCCTGGTCTGAGATTATTGTTGTTTTTTTAGAGTATTTCCTGACGGTGTTAGTTTTGCATGGTTGAAGTCATTCAAATCTCCACCTGTTTTCTTCCATGTCAAACTTATTAAGTATAGCCACTTATATTACAGTCTAGTTTTCTCATTAATGAGCCTCAGAATTATTTATTTTTTTAAGTGTAAAAGAAAGATAATGGTATATTAGTTTTTTTTGGGGGGGGGGTGCTCAAACCGGATGGTTGCGATTTCACCTCCAGTGACAGTCATGGAAGAAGGACAGCTCCACAAAAATCTCTCACATGTGAATACGTCAGTGAACTCCACCTACTCTGCATTTACAGCACCCAGAAGCCTCCCTGCACACTCCCTGGCCTACTTCCATCTATAAAACATCCAAGTTCTCCCTCTCGTCAGCACTGGCATTCACTCTCTGTTCCACCGCATCAGTATAATCATGAAGACACTCATGCGGACAGCCACATCTATTGCACTAGAGAATCTCCTTAATCTGCATGTGTAAAATTTCTGTCCCTTGTCAGAATTCCTCAGCTTTACATGTCAACCCAAAAACCCTGCTCTGGAGTTCAGAATAGCCAGGATCATCAAAAACCTCACTCATTCGCATTATTTGCTTCAAATTGTGTGTGCAGTTTGTAGTGCAAACAAAGGGAGTCGTCTTTGAATAGAGATGTATAGAAATGATAGAAGTGTACAGTACTGAAAAATTAAGCAGACTTGGAAGGAACAGAAACTGCAGTTCCTCTAATGGCCACTTGAGGCTGACTCCAAAAGTGAGTCAAACTCCATACACTCTCATGTTAAAATGGTCAACTTTACAGCATTAAAAAAATCAGGTTTTCTGCCTGGTAGAAAAAGTGGTTTGGGACTCTGAGGTTAGGCATATTTCCCCTGTCATATCAACTCTGAGTGGAGTGGATTTTTCTTAATAATGAAATTGTGGCCACGTTGATTGACAGGTGTCCTGACGCAGAAAGCTGGAGCCGATCGGAGTCCGCGCTCCACTACATGGAGTTGTCAAACTGGACCGCTTCACTGTGTATGTGTGCTTCTGGTGTCATGGTTCCTGGGTTGTGGACCCTGGGTTTTGAGTTTTGTGAAGTTAATGTTTCTTTTGCTTTTTGTGAATGCTTGAATTTTGCTTCTTTTGTAACTGCTTGTATTACTTATGCTTTATTACCTCCCTGTGGCTCTTTTGGATTTAGTATATTTCTCTGAGTTTCAGTTTTTCCTAGTTTTAGTTGCGGTTGATGTGCAGTTTGGTGTCCCATCTCATCTGCATTTATCCTTTGTCTTTCTATATTCCCTTGTCTAATCCTTCTGTTCTCCTTTATGTCAAGTTAACCCTCTTTTCCCATTCATTTGTGACTTCCTATTTTATTGTGGTAACTGTTTTTTTCTGTGGTTTGTGTTGTTTACTTCCCTCTGCCTTGTTATCCCTAGTTTCCAGCCTTGTGTCCCACCTGTTATCGCTCCTCTTGTTATCCCGTGAGTGCTTATATTGTCTCTGCCCCCTGCTGTTCTTTGTGGCGTCGTCCCTCATCCCTCAGTGCTTTCTGTGGTTTTCCCTAGGCTCCTAGTTTGTATTCCTGGGTTCCCCCCTGCCGTGTTTTGTATTTTGTTTTGGAAAGTCTTCAGCATTAAAGCTGCCTTTTCAGCTCACATTCTGTCTGCCAAGTCCTGCGTTTGGGTCCCCGTCCTTCCTGCCACACAGCATTTCATGATGTTTTTTAATAGATTATCTGACTAATATTATGTCTTCCTGTGTGGTACAGACCATCTCAGAAGTATGTCCTCTAGTTCTGGAGGGTGAAATTTGAGTATTTTATTAGTCTGTTACTTAGCACTAATTAGCAGATATGTGTGGGGGTTTTGTAAAGCAAAATTTATGAACACAGCTTGCTAACAAAGCTTGCTAGCATTAGCGCTTAACATTTTCTTCCTTATAAGGCCTCAAAAAAACATGTGGTGGCCAATATGCGTTAGTCCAAAACCAGTGGGTAAGGTCACCATTTTTACATCCAACTTTTATACATATATCTGTGATAAAAACATGTTTTTTGCATTTGAAAAACCTAAAAGACAGGATGATTTTGTTGATAAAGCTAATTTAGCAGATATATAAATAGGCTAAGCTACAGAGCTGGACACTGGCCATGGGGGGAGCAAAATTATTTTACTAATTTTTTTACACAAGATACAATTTGTCCTTATATTTTAATGAATTTGAGGCACAATCTGATATCCCTGTGCTGGTATTGTATCTACAGTATGTCATAATCACTGTTGCTCCAGACTATCTTTAGAGCATGATTTGGTCATGTTTGCAACTGGGGGGGGGACACACGTAGAAGAAGTTTGCCCTCAGGGTTTTCTGCAAGACCTGTCATGAAACATGCTGTGGCAGGCAGGTTTTGGGACCCCCAGTGCTGGAATCAGAACAGGAGGGAACTTTAAAATCAGCTTTATTTGCTGGAAACAGGATAGAGCTGGAAGGGGCCAGCAGAACAAATTACAAAACTCACTGGATCAGAACTAAATACAGACGGGAGAGCACACAGCGGGCAGGTGCCAATGATGAGGACACGACAGAGAACTACGGCAAATGCAGACAATATATTCACATCAGGGGAATCAGGGAAATAAGACAGGGGAGCACAGCGGAAAAAATGGATGTGATGAAGAGGGGCAGGTCTGACCGTGACCTCGCATGTTCATTGGCTAACAACTTTTGATTGACAAATTGTTAGTCCATGAGCATGTGGTTTCATACTACAGATAATCCTCCATTTGGAAACATAACATGACTAAGATTTACAAAACAAACTTACTTTTTATCCACTGTGATCAGATTGAGTGAATAAGCCCATAAACTCAGCATGAAAATGTTTACAGAGGTCAAGTCAAAGCTGTTTTCCCATAGACTTCAACAGGACTGGAAGTTTTTTTGTGTTTTGTCTACACATAACAGACAACTTGGTAAAGAAACCATTTTAAAATGTGCTCCAATTTTAGTTGATTCTTTAAAAAAAAAAAAGAGGTACAACAGTCAGTGTGTACAGCCATCTGTACAACATGGTGGAGGTTCTGTCATGGTTCAGGGCTGCGTTTCAGCCAGAGGCGTTGGGGAGCTTGTCAGAACTGATGGAATTATGAATGCAGAAAAGTACTTTCAGATTTTGATCCACCCTGCAATACTACCTAGAACGTGTCTGATTGACAGCTCTATCATTTTTCAGCATAACAATGATCCCAAACACACTGCCAATTCAGTAAAAAGCACACCTGGCTAGAAAAACACTCAGTGGAGCACTATCGAGTCATGGATTGGCCTCCCCAGAGCCCGGAGCTCACCATTACTGAAGCAGTGTGGGATCCTCTTGACAGAGAACAGAACAAAAGGCAGCCAGCATCCAAAGAAGAGCTTTGGATGTCCTTGAAGAAGCCTGGAGAACTCTTCCTGAAGACTACTTGAAGAAATGACAAGAAAGCTGCCTGAGAGAGTTCAGACTGTGCTGGAGAATAAAGGTGGTCACACCAAATATGGACTTTCAAGCTTGTTAAAATTGTACAAGTGCCATTACTATTCCTTTAATCCTCTAATAAAGGTTTTGTTGTGCTCTTAAATGAACAACATTGCAAAAATAGTGGAACATCTTATTAGTCTTTTTTTCTTTTTTCTTTTTTTTTAGCATTTTATTGACACCACCAATTATAAAAGTGACAGATCGCTACCCGGAGCAGGAACACAGTAAACCCAAACCTAAGTATTCTGCTATTTCCACGAAGCTGCAGATGAAGGTAATGTGGGGCTATTTGTTCATGTGTTTGCATGTGACTAAGTGTTAGGAGTTAGCAGCAGCTATCCTAAAACCTGTCTGAGGCTTTTCTATCATTAAGAATGAGAGTCACATACCCAAGGCCAGTCAGACCAGTCTGTGATTGGTTGGCAGTCTTTGTTACCCACAGCAGTCCTTTCTAAGGGCACAAAGGTCAGGCTTGAAAGCTCTCATTGAAAGAAAAAAAAAAAAAAAGCAGAAATGATGAAAGAAGGGCAACAAGGAGAAGCCACAGATTGATGGTCTCCAGTACGCAGCAGAGAAGAGAAATCATGTCCTGGGGGAGAAAGAGACAAATCTTGAAAGAATTGTTTGTTGCACTGATTGAAAGGATTGTATAGTTGACAGAACATTTGGTGCACAAGGCCTCCTTGCTGCTTCTGCCTCCTGCAACCAGTTTGCTGCTTTAATGCCTCCTTCCTGTGTGTATTGATTCAAATTATGTGCAAACACAAGAATATGCACGCACGCTGGAAAACACAGGCACGCAGATATACACAGCAGCTCTTCCCTCTGAATTTGACATGTGTTTTTATTAAAGTAAGCAGCTGCTCGATAGTGCTAAGGAGTAATGGGGATTGACTCTGGCATAATTATACAAACCCTTGCATGAATTTGGTCCTAATGGAAGCTGAACACTTAACCCAGACTAAATGCAGAAGGGCAGATCAATGCTGAGGGGCATTTTTTTTTCCTCCACTTGCTTGAACAGATGCCAACTCGCTCCAAAACAGGACATTTACATATGCAATGTATCTCCTTTAAGATAATCACAGCGAGGCGGAAGCCCTGGTGCCTCGGGACCCGTCAGGTGGTGATACCTTATAGGGCTTAGAAAATGAAGATGCATGTCTGAAAAACCTGCTTATGAGAGAAATATATTCAGGCGTGTCTGCATGCATGAATAAACGCAGCATATTTCCGGTTGCTTCTATAGTAAAGACACTATGGGATCAATTGAAGTGACATAAAGCCAGAAGTGCAGCAACCCTTCTTGTGTTTAAGGTTCAGGGACAACTCACCCCTGCTACTTATCTTTAACCACCAATCAATATCTCGAACCCTGTCTTGTCCCACATAACCCATATGGTGCCCCTGGTTAAAAAAAAAAACAAACAAAGAAACTGGGGTTATTTTCTTTTACAGGCTGCAGACAAACACAGTCATACACTGCCTACAGCTGGGCTTTATTTTATTGCTCTGACTGTTTAAATCACATACTGACAGCTGTTTCCAGTGTTATAAAATAAATATTGCTTTATCAGAGTTATCCAGGTTACTGCCATAGAATACAAACCCAAAAATATTGGAATGCTATGTAAATATAAATAGAAAAAAATAATTTTGCATTTTCATTTAACCTCGCAGACAGTGATTCCTGGAAGTGTTCCTGAGCCCATGCAGTGATTTCCATGACAGAATCATCCCTGTTATTAATGCAGTGCCGCCTGAGGGCCCGACGATCACGGGCATCCTGTATTGATTTTCAGCCATTTTCGGTCTTTACAACTGAGGAATGTCGAGGAGCATTATTCTGAAACTGTTACACAATTTGCAGATACTTTTTTTTTCTTGCAGGTTGGTGAACTTCTGCCTATCTTTACTTCAGAGAATCTCTGCCTCTGTGAGATGCTCTTTTTATCCCCAAACATGTTACTGACCTGTTGCCATTTAACCTAAAAATGTCCCTCCAGCTGTTTCTTTTTAGCACCACTTACTTTTCCAGCCTTGTGTTGCCTACATCCCAACTTTTTTCAAGCTTGTTGCTGCCTTCTTTCACTGTATGGACAACTTGATACCACATAAGAGATTAAATGTTAGTAAAAAAAAAAAAACGGATGCTTTTAATCAGAGATTTCTATCAACCAACCATTTACTGTTGCCCTACATGTTTCTGTATGACATCAACACCGTGGCAAGTCGCACACCAAAAAGCTGTGTAAATGTTTCCAGGTGGCGTATTCATTATTAAATGGAGCTTAATTGATGTTACCTGGCAAGTGACGAGTGTGAGAGGGTGCAATAGGGATGGGAAAGCATCTTGAGACTGGTCACTTGACATCACCTTGACCCATGTCATGTTTTGTACTAGCTAGGTTTGGGACTTTTTATTTTGTGTCTTTACCTCCTTCATGGCTTCTTGGTTTGAAGCCCGACTGTATTGACCAGTGGTATCTAAGCAAGCTCTGATTGTATGCAGGTACCCTATGAGGAGAGCAATGGAGATACTGGCTGAAATGCACTGGATGTTGCTTATTTACATTTTATTTTTATTTATACACATTTGTAAACATTGTCTGGTGGATTATGGACATAAATGGCCTGGATGTCTGCTGGCTACACTGGGAAAAAATTGGCAGACAAGCTGATTGGTTCACAGATTGAAGATCAACTGTCTGATCTGAATCTATCCAGGATTTTGCCTCACAGAGCAGAGAGGGGGGGGGGTTGTGGCACATTTCACAAAGCCACAAGAAAATGCTGATGATACTTTATCCTTGGCAAAGTGTTTCTTTATATATTAATAATCCATCTACATATCCCGAGACCCAGCATACAAAGCCACTTCGTCACCGCAAATTCAGTGTTACAGCCACTGTCTTCAGGACACGGGAGCAGGCACACTCTGCCTCCTTTTTTGTCTGGCCCATTGACATGTAAATGTCCTCCTGCTATAAGGCATCAGCAGAGAGCAGTGGGAGAAAAAAAACCCCACTGAATTGAAATGTCAATAGTAATTTTTGGCATGCAAGGGACATCTGAGAGTCAGGGGCTGCCTCCCAGGAGAAATGTAAAAAAGGAAGAGAGTGAGAGACATACTGAGAATGTGGAGGGAGGATGGTGTGTGTGTTGTGTGTGTGTGTGTGTGTGTGTCTGCCAGAGAGAGCGAGAGATGGAGAATTGGAGAGGGATGGAAGATGTAATAGAGGGGGCAGATAGAGTGGAAGTCGGGGTGATGGAGGAGAGGAAGAAGGGGGAGTAATAGCAGTCAGAAGGTGAGCTGTCAGAGGAAGAAGCAGGGTAGGGACATTGGGGGGTGTGGGGTATAGTTGGGTGGAGGGGGGCAGCCGAACACTGGTCCTCCTTTGGGAATCTCTCCCCATCCTCCTCTTCCTCCTCTACTGATGGACAGGCTGAAATACCGCAGGAGCCACCTCCCGTAATGACTTGATGAATGAGCTTCTCCAACCAAACCCCGCACCCCCCCCCACCCCCCCCATCCCAATAACACCTTCACACCTTCTCTCAGTGTTCACATGCCCTCTCTCTCACACATTCTCTATCCCCCCCCCATAACAGTATCACACCAGGGTGCAGCAGTATCTGCATTTACTCTAAAACATATTTACATACAACCCTCAGCGTGAAGTGCTGCATTCTGTCCTCCACTTTAATTCAGTGCTATCTGAGTGATACTGTGAGCGAACTACCAGAGTGCAATTTTTAAAATTATTTTTATATGCATATTAGATTGTATTGATACTGAAAGTCATTCAAACCAAGCAGTGTTTGCTTTGGTCTGATTTGATTCTTCTGCTGATTCTGCAGCAATAACACTGTGTACTGTGCTGAGCAAAGTCATTAATACTGGATTTTCTAATCAATCGCTCTGGCTCTGTCTTGTTTGTCAAATCGATGTATGTACTTTGATGCTGCTTTTATTTCGTCTGGTGTCCCGTGTGTCCCTGTGTGTCCCCTTCTGGAAGTTTCTCCTCCTGCAAAGCAAAGAGAAAATGTTTCTGAACAAATCTCTTCATCTACTAGTTCATCACAGGAAGGGTGAAAACAAGGTTTTGTACTGGCTCTGTCTCCAAAGCATCTTTCCATTAAGTGGCTAAATTCCTTAAAAGAAGAAACATGGTTAACATATTTTGACAGTCTAACATTAGTTGAAGAATATTAATTGTCTTAGATAAACATGGTATTATGAAACATATGGAAATGACTGAAATCACATTGTAAGTAGAAAAAGTCGAGTTATAGTCCAAACTGTTGAAATTCTATATAAAAAAAAATATTGTCCATAGCAGACATACTGTATTGTGGTGACACCTCATTTTCTTAATAAAAAAAACCAACAATCTGTGCATCCATATGTCCATCACAGCGTACATTTCATAATGTCTTAATGTCAGAATTGTACTAAAGTCTTCCTGTATCAATATGAAATGTTTGTAATTGGAAAACACTGAGTTCAAAAGTCAAATATTTACCATCATCTTTGTCCTTTCCTACAACGGGTAAGTTTCCAAAGGTCAAAACCTTAAAAGTAATTGAAATGAAATGAAATGCTGAAAATCAGCTGTAAAACTGTGCAGCATGAGGTGAATCCAGGACAGCTTATTGATTTCTCCTCTTTAATCTATACTGAAACCAGAGGAGGAGGAGGAGGAGGAGGAGGAAAGAGACGGTTGTAGTTTTGAGAAAACAGATTGCATAGATGGATGCTGCCTGCCATCAGAAAGAAGTTCCTGACAATAAATATCCGCCACTAAATAACCTTACACTCACTGGCCACTTTATTAGGTGCACCTGTTAATCTACTCATTAATGTCATTAATGTACATATCTAATCAGCGAATCCCATATAGGCGGATTTTTTTTAAAAAACCTTAATTTTACCAGGTAAAAATGTTTGAGAACTAGTTCTCATTTACACATATGACCTGGCATTAATCCATGTAGGCATGTAGACATGGTCAAGAAGAAGAAGAAAGGTGATTTAAGTGACTTTGAACATGGCGTAGTTGATGGTGTCAGACGGGCTGGTCTGACTAGCTGAGTGAATGTGTGGATCTAAAGAAGTTCAGGGCTGCAGGCCAAGTATGAAAGACAGGCCGCCACTTCGTAGGGGTGGTTTTGTACTTGTTTTGTAACCCGCGTGGTGGGTCCATCCCCATTTGTTTAAGTCACTGTTAGAGTGCAGGGAGAAATGAGGAAACAGAAAGTCTAAACAAAGAAAAAAGCTGGTGCCTTAAACTGATGAAGCAACACATTAGAAAAAGCTTTGTTTACAAATTCTAGATATTTCAATTTCTGCAAAAGACCCCTGGACCTTTAGTTTTGCGTTTATCTTTTGCTCCTGTGTTAGAGTTGGCTTCTTGGGCAAAATAATTAAACTCTGCTATGGCGATTCAACAGGAGAACCACAGTATATGGAGTAAACCTGCATTACACTTGCTGGTGTGAGTTCATGTGAAGAGAACGGGTGCTGCTGTGTGCTTTCAGAGCACTCTTTTCTTTAGCCTGCTATTGATATGCCAGTTTCATTATCATATAAGCACTGGGAAGATTGGAAATGTTGCTTGGGAGAAAATAAGAAAAAGATGATTAAATGTTAAAAAAAAATAATTGCAAATGATTTTTTCATCTTAGTTGTTGATGGCAAAAAAAAAAAAAAAAGACACAGTGAGCCATGGATTCATTATTAGCTGTCTAGAAATAATTATCTTTCATTCCACAAGCTGGTTGCTCCCTCAGAGGCATTTGTCCCACTCCTTTCAACCAAAAATGCACACACACATACATGCACGCACACACACACACACACACAGCCCATGGGGTTAGCCATCTAATCCTAAAGGCTGCACCCTGACAGAGGGCAGGTAATCTCCAGGACAGGCCACTTCAGGACATTATAACAGAGTGGACTGCTGTATGGAGCAGCTGGTGCTTGGGCAGATTGGGAAAAGACTGAAGATGAGCCTTGAGAAGAGATGAGGGGAGAAGGAAAAAAGAAAATGAGAGCAAGCAAGAAAAATATGCAGCCACGGTGGAGGGAGTGCTTTAGCAAAAGGGAATTACAAAAATAGATATGAACCGAGAGAAGAGGAGTGGAGGGAAAGGTAAAGAAAAGGTGAATGTGAGAGTGAGAGGGGCTGCGTGAGCGTATGCATGGTGTTATCTCCTGGTAAAGCAGATGTGCTTTATCTGCCAGGAAACAGGAGGCAGCTTCTACAAAAGCCTCTTTTTCACAGGTGAAACCCCCGTCTTTACTTACAAGACTCTTATTGCCAGTTTGGCCTTTTTGAGATTGAACCTGAAACAGAGATTTTGCACGTACACACACACGCATACACATCAGCTGTAAGGCACGCTGGTGAGGGGGAGACTCCTGACAGACACCATGTCCACTCTGGTTATTTTTGCACACCGCCCCTCCAGGCCTACACTGGCTGCAGCAAAAAGCAGAGAGACATTCTCAGTGATGCACGGCTGGAAATTTGTCATTTTAAAGGGCGGGTCAAACGGCCTCTCGGGCTATTGATTGGGTTGTCCTCCTCTATTACCCCTGCGTTATGTATTGCACCCTTTGTCAGAGCTGCGACAGCCACAAACACATTAAACTCGAGCAGCTTCGATCCACCGTAAAGTGCCACAGCATATCGGCCGGTGTGCAAGTGCTCGGTGGAGATGAGCTACCAATCAAGGACTCGGCTGTAATGTTCTCGGCGCTCTGCTTTCTGGAGTTACGATCCAGAGTCATAGAGTCGTGGCCAGAGTGAGAATCTACAGCTCCCTTGACTCGGCACAGCATCATGGCACAAGGTCACTCAGCCCCGTTCTCAAGAAAAACCGCCTGCGCATGAGAAAGACGATCCATGTTTGGGTGCTGTGTAGAACAAAGTATCACAGCCCTTGAGTCAGAGGACAAAAGGTTATGCATGATTATGGAATTTATGGTTTCTGCAATTTCACATTTTAACATTGTTGTTTGTTTTTTTTTTATTAATAAAAACACATTTGCCCCAGTGAATCAAATTAGTTGTCAAGTTTTTGTAGTGCCAATAAGGCGGTGGAAGATGGGTGGTGCCATCGTAGCTCTAGC
This sequence comes from Pterophyllum scalare, assembly GCA_024447675.2. Taxonomy (NCBI): domain Eukaryota; kingdom Metazoa; phylum Chordata; class Actinopteri; order Cichliformes; family Cichlidae; genus Pterophyllum; species Pterophyllum scalare. The sequence goes on along the minus strand of JAMQGT020012693.1, from coordinate 36,982 downwards.
ATTTTAATAAATACAGCCATGCCTGTAACCATAGACTGAACATAGAAGACTGGGCCATGCATTAGTCTGTGAACTAGAGTTTTGAAGCCCTGAATTTTTTGCTTTACTGCTACGATAGGGTGGAGCTATCCAGTTACACTAGCTAACTGGGTAATCAAGGAGTCCTATAGCTGCATCACACAGAGACAGGTGCCTGAAATTCTAAAGTAAAACAAAAAATAATACTTAGAAACCTTGAGCACAGTCTGTTAGTCCAGTTAATCACTCAGCTTATTATTGGTCAGGAAATTTCATTAAAAATACTCCACAAGGTGCCAACTGAGCAAGCATGGTAGAGGAGTGCGGCACTAACATTAACCCTTACCTGCCCTTACAGCAGGTCTACGCCGAGCGTATCGCCGCACTTTGAATTACCGTAATGACGCGACCGATTGTCTTATCGGAAAAACTCAAGCAGTTTCTGAAAGCTGAGAAATTGCGCTTCACAGTCGACGTAGGATTATTACAGTAATTGTTGCCGGAAGTCCGCGAATGGCGGCACCTTTGAAGTTAACTGGGCCGTGGTAAATAGAGGGTTAAGGCCTTTGTGTGATCTGCTTATTTTGCAACTATGAAGTCGCAAAGTGTGGTGATGCCACATGTCATGGAGGTAGGTCTATTTGCAAGCCCCTACAGGACAACTTAAGAAAGGCTGCGGCTCAGAAGTGGCAAAAGACAGCCGAAAATTCACAATGAATACTAAATGCAAAGTGCATGTGATTTTATTTTATGTCTGGGAAGGCAGTGGAACTTTTTTTTTGCCTGAGCTACAATCAAATACTGTTCTAATGTTTGCTCAGGCTGCTGTAGTTTCTCTGGAATTTTTGAAAACATACTTTTTTTTTTTAAACTTTTATTTGCTAGCAAGTAAACAGAAATTTGCAGCTTATTTATAGCATTTCATCTAATGTGCAAACACAATGCAGGAGAGTAACCTTCTCATTAGTAAGTTTTTAAACAACACTAGCTTTGGGAATTATTTTCATTGGCAGATGGCTTTCCTATGGATTATGACATCTATTTTTTTTTTTTTTTACAGGCTCTTACTGTATGAAGAAGTTAATCTATTAATAACTATTTCAATCATGTTTACCACATCAGTAAATACTGTAACTGACAGAAGAATAATGGAGGGTCTTATGATCACGTCAGGCTAAAATGAAAAACCAGATTCTGCTCATTTGAATGAGGGATCCCACAAAGACGGGAGACAATCCAAATGTGCTTGTATTCTGTGAAATTACCTGTGTTGATGAGAGAGGTGTAAATAATTCACAGAACTGCATTGGTGTGCTGCTGCTTTTGTGGCTGAGTGCAGATGGCCACGGCAGCAGAGTTCACACAAGCAGATTAAACACAACTTGAACGCTGTCCAGTGAAGACAGTTGCCAACCCTTCGCTCGGATCCCTTAGCTCGAAATTCCTTTATCTCACACAAGGCGTTTAAAACCCTCAAGCTAAGCTCACCTCATTCGGCAGCTCGCTGTGCTGCAGCAAATTTACATATCCACAAAAAGAGTGTTTTTTATTAAAGCAGATGAGCCAGCAACGTGACAACAATTCCATGTGGTGAAGTGGTTTTAATAAAGGTTACCTGTGAAGTTCATCTCTGACTGCTTCATGTGCTAATGGGAATCATTGCTGTGCTGAGAGAGTTTGTGTCCCCCGGGCTTAAAATGAGCTGTTTATCAACACGTACATGTAACAATTGCCAGATTTTTGAAAAGGGTGAAATTTACTTTCAGATTCTGTCTGGCACTGTCAGACTTGTCTGGTCAATCATTTGGGAGTGTTTTCCTCGACTTGTACACTATAATAATTCTTTGAATTGACCGGGGCTGATTGGATTCCTTAGGTGATTCTGGACAGGGTGCCGCTTGGTGAGGTTTCTCCAGACCAGCCCGGCTGACTTAGAGCAGACTTAGGATTTGCTGAAAGGATGAATTAAATCATTTGGCCTGGAACTGGAAAATGCTGCTGAGGAAAACGACATCGGGGATACGCTGCTTATCCCGCCCAACTACATATATGAAAAAGAACTGATTGCTGTTATCAGCCTCCAGCTGTCAATTTAAAGCTGTTTTTATGTATTGCACCCACATTTATGCAACACTTTTCTAGTCTTGCTGACCCATCAAAGTGCTTTAGGCTACAAGTCACGTTTTAACCATATATTTATACAGCACTTTATCCTCTACACTTCAAGCACTTTGTCTACCTTACTTTCAAAGCCAGTTTAGAATCACCAACGTGCATGAGAGGGTGGACAAACACGGCACAGGGAGAGCATGCAAACTCCACACAGAAAGGCCCAAGAACCTTTGTGCCATGAGGTGTCTGTACTAACCACTGCAACAATGTTTATTCATTCTAATGAAATTAGAAATGCTATCAAGGTTATTTGAGTTTTAAGCCTTTAACAAAGAGGGTCACCAACCAGAACATCAGGGTGAGCCCATGGATCTTAGCAGTCTTTTCAGCATTTTAAAATGAAAAGTATGTGATATTTAAGGTGAATTTTTAATAATGCATGTACAGAGATTTTCCTGTTCATTTGTTGGGGGGACAGACTTGACACTCAGTTTCAAATTGTAGACTGCAAAGACTGAATTCTAGCTGCTGTTTCCAGATTCAGATTCAGTGGATTTGGACTTTTTAAGTTTCATCTGGTCGATGGCCACACCTTTCCACTAGAGGGCCTAGTGTTATGACATAACTCACTTTTTAAGTGGGAAAAAAAAAAGATTAATTAAGGCATTAAAGGGGACATTTTATTGTAGTGTTTGTAAAAGAGTAGAAACACAAGCAGAACAGCATTCGGACAAAATATTTTTTCAGCCGAAGGGATCAATGATTCTGAACACTGGGCTACTCTTCCACCACAGCCTCATCCCCGCCTGACCCCACTGTTGTGTCAAAGAGCATCCCAATCTGTGCGCTTCCCGTCCAGCCAGCACAGGGCTCGTTACATAATACATGACCAGAGATGACACGATGGGCCGAGCTCTGCTGAATCAGCGACCGTTACTGCTGCTGCTGCTCCGAGCAAACAAGGGCCCACAGCGTCTGCAGAAGACAGTGCAGCCTGTGCTGCCCCCCCCCCCCCCCCGAGAAGAGGACTTGATCACCAAAGTAACCTTCTGCATGAGTGCACTCAATCTGCCACTCACCAGAGAGCCACTGCAGACATGGGGCAGACAGAGGGCATTAGGTGGGATTATCGCCCCCGCTGCCCTTTGTTGTTTTGATGTCCCTCTATGCCCAGTTCACCCTCCCCTCCTCAGACATCCCCACCATTCCCTCCATCCCTCCCATCATGTTCTGGCACTGTTGCAGAGTTCAATAGAAAGCAGAAAGAAAAGAAAAAAAACTCTCCCCTCAGTAGTCCACTTTCACTGCCACACGCTGACTTTTGCCACATTTTTGGGGGGCATTCTCTTTTTAATGAAGGACATGATGAGCCCCAAATCCAGGGCAAAAGCGCTAATTGCTCATTGATTCCCTTTATTGTATCAAAAATGTAATCACAGAGGTGAGATGTTGATAAGGAGAAAGAGGGATACGTTTTTGAGTTCAGGGGAGGGACAGATAGTGAGTCTGCATGTGTAGCAAAAAGTTCGCAAAACGTTTAAACGTGCAAGATTTGCTTCTTTAGATTTATTTTTTATAGTCAGAATACAGTTAAGACATTGAAAACATTGCAGACCTCCATTATCACACCAGCGAGTGGATTACTCAAATCCACAAACATCATCTCAAGATTCACAGTCAAGTCTGTTTAATGTTACTTTTACAATTGTGTCAGAAATAACAGGTGCAAAATTAAATTAGGCATTTGTTGGCAGGAGGCCAATCTGCCTGCCAAATATCCTGGAAATCTGAGATGTTTGAGCTGATCTCCGTTTCCAGAGACAAATATACACAGCAGCATCATTAGTGGAGCGAAAAGTAAAGAACTTCAAGATGGGTTCGCAAATTTTCTTATGTCTTCTCACAGATGGCGCGGCGATCGCCGCGTAGCCTTCAGAATGCAAATATTTGGAGAGGAGTGAAAATACAGCGAGCGAACGAGACAAACACGCTCAGGCCCGTTCAGCAGCTGCTGTTGGGCTTCAGTCGCGTCACGTGATCTTCATCAGCAGATGGAGTTTGTTCAGTCCAATATGAACATGACGCCCTTCAGATGTTTGCAAAAAAAAAAATCTCCACAATTCATGACAACTGAACAAACTATATTAATATCCTTATAAAGAACAATATGAGCAAAAGTTCCACAAAGTCCTACTAAATGAGCTTTGTGGTAAAGCTTCGTAAGAGTTCAGTCTGAAGAACATCTCTGCATATGCTGTGAATTTCCTTCTCTCTTTCTGCTCCTAACGCCTCCCGTCTATGTTCCTGCCTCACTTAGACCAATCAGGTTTTACCGCAACCTCCGTGTTTGATTGTCTATTTCATATACCCCCCAGCAGGATTCTTCTCAGCTCAAGAGTCCATTGATCCCTTTCGTCTAGCCCCACTACCATCACCAGTGTCCAGACTCCAGCGCCTAAACTCCTTTCCACCATTTTTCCGCACTGTGTCAAATAATAGATTTAATTAATTGCTATACAGTTTCCTACTCGAACTGCACGATGCATTTCATTTTTAATTGTGTTTTACACACATTTTAGTGGCTCGCTTTAGCTGTGCTTTGGTGAGGCGACACTAAAGATCCACAGCCTATTAAACAAGACCGCAGCGTGCACTTTTGTTTGTTGTAACTCTGCATATTTGCTGGGATTTGTATCATTTAACTGCAGCAGTCTTTGAGTGCAAATCTTGAGGCTTCGATTACGTCATGTTTGCTCACTGATTCCGTCCCTGAACTCTGAGGGTAAAACAAATGGCCAAACAAAGCTCACGCCCGCCCTGACCGAACTCTGACTGACAGCCTCGGTGTCTTTCATTCGCTGTCATTATTAAGCGTCTTGGTGTTTCGGCTTCATTTATGGACTCCAGCCTTGTAAATGCCCCATTCCACGCAGACATAACTGCCCATCATCAAACTGATTTACATCTGCGTGTGTCTGTAACAGCCTTTTAAAACAGAACCTTTTCAAACATGACACACCACCCCCACCCATCTCCCCCCTCCATCTCCTGCTCTCCATCAGTATTGCCATGCAGCATGCTAAAAAAGGTCATGCAGGCTTTTAGTTTAAGACCTTTGCTCTTGTGGTCAGCAGTGTTTGAGGTCGACCTTCGACCCCTAAATGCCTGTGGACCTCGAGTTCAAATTGCAGACCGTGACCCTGCCATTGAACTCCTGAAATAGGGGGAGTGGCAGTGAGGAGGAGCAGCATGAAAGGAGCATCCTACAGTAGCTGTCTCCCCCACACACACACAACCCCCCCCCCACCCTTTTATGTTTTTGGACCAGGAGAGGCAGACTCACTCTGATGGTTTGGGGGAGTGAACATTATTTCATGGATACTATGGTCTTAATTTTGTTCTGATTTTGTGTTTAATTAAGAGGTGTGAGCATTTGAGCAGCTTTGCTGCAGAGGAGAGGCTTCTTCAGTACAGTCAGTATATTTTTTAGTGTCTGACATTTAAATACCCTCCCCCTCCCCTTAATGGCAGCAAACCAATCTACAGACTACTCTGTTCAGTTTCTTTCAGGAGTCTCTTGTAAAACAGGTCACTTGTTATATTTATATATGAATTTCTTCTCATCTGCTTCAGTCCGCGGATTCCTGCTTTTCCCAGAATTTGCTGAGACGGAATGTGTATTGGTTGCTCTCATCAGAGGGGGTGCAAACCAGATACATATTAGACAACAGAGTCTTGGTGTAACTTCCTGTCTAGCCACCGTTATTCAGCATTTGTTCCATCAGTCTTTGTGAAAAAGGTTTGCAGGCGTTGATCGTCTGTACTCACAGACAAATAACCATCAAATCGCTAATGAAATTAGCATGGGGCCCAGTCTTATCTGTGCCAGTGTAACGATGTTACTGGATCAAGGATGAGACATTAGTAAGAGTTTGGCCTAGTTTCAGAACCTGCCAAGCCTTCATCTGAGTCATCAACACAGACTTGAGAAAAAAACTCATTGACAGGGAAAGAAAAGCGTCTTCTCCCATATTCAAGGGAAAACTGGATGATTCAACCTCAAATGCCATCCTCTTGTATCCTCATTGACAGAACCCAGTGCATTCTTTTTCATATTTTAAAACAGCATAAAATGCAGGACGATTGCTAGTTCAGGGAATCTCCTATTCAGTCTTAGATGTGTGAAAAGAAAAGTAAATAAAAAACGACGTTTCAGTGTAGTTTCAGAGTTGCAGTGCTTTTTTTTGGCTCTTTACTCGAGCAAAATCTAAGGTGAAGAACTTTGTTATGTTACATTTCAATCCTGTGATCATGCTTGCTCTTCCTGGGCTTTGAAGTGATGGTATATGCTGTACATACGTGCCTCTTCTTTTTGCTCTTTCCAAAAATTCCAGCACTAATTCTGCGTCAAAAGTGACATATTAGTAATGTTAGCTGTTGGCCCTCATCCAGAATAAAATTAAAGGAATGCTTCCGGACTCCTCGTTGCTATTGAATTAGTTTAAATTCAGCTTACTAATTGCATAACCAAGCTTATTTAACACTGTGACTCTGTCAGGGCAGTTTAGGCCAGTGCTGACATTTGAAATCAATTAGTTGATGCACGGTGGTGCTGGGTAGTATTAGACGTTGCTCAAAGTGATGCAGACAAACACTAACTGAAGTTTGAAATTGCTGACACGTTTACTGCTACAAAACTCCATCGGGTTGCTTCAAATATCTTTCTTCATTTAGAGCCAATGGCTGTTTTTAGCTCCTGTCCTGAAGCAGGTTCCCTTCAGGATAAGACGAGTCAGGAAAGGGAGATGCGAAAAGTAAAATGATGGTGAATGGACAGTGTTTAGTTTATCATATTTAGTTCAAGATAAAGCATTTACATTAAAGTCCTTCTTCTTTTGTTTGGTGAAACAGCCAGCAGAGAGTACAACAATCACAACAGACTGAGCCGCACTATTCAGTCCCACATGCCACCGCTCACTTTATTACCATAATTAACTTCCACCAGTCGGGGTCTCCTCACTTCCATATCTGCAAGTATCTCTGGAGAGCAGCTCTCACCGTGAGCACGGCAGGGTTCTCAGCACATTACTCACTTATTCATTCTCGGTGCGACTGCGCTGAGGTGTGCTGCGGGGATTAAATGTGTTCTCAGGTAATCGTAATATTTCTAGAAAACTTACAAAGCCTTTTAATGTTTGTCTCATAAGGTTTGAGTCTTGCTGAACTCATTCAAAGCATCAGCGTCACAGAGATTTATCACCAGCTCTCCCGTTGCCCTTTGCTTTACTGAGCATTGTTCAGTTTACTTTTCATCACATTTCAGAGAGCTAGAGGCTGAGCTCTTTTTCGAGGAAGGTCTTGCATATTTCAGCAAGACAATCTCAAAAGGAAAACTGCCTTTCTGGGTGCGAAGCTGGCCTGTTTGCAATCCAGCACCATCAGCAACCGAAAACTTTTGGAAAATATGACAAAGGAGGCCCTGAACTCCTTTGAAAGTCGCTCTCAAGCTCGACTGGTAAAATATAAAGATTTCAAAACTACACTGATGTCCCAAAGACTTTTAGAAGAGGTAATGCAACAAAATAAACACGGTAAACATGATCAAGATGATCTGAACATTTGATATGCTTTCCTTGTACTATTTCTAATCAAACATGGGGTTTCGAGTGAATGTGCTTTTTTTTTTTTTTAATAAATTTCACAAAGTTTCCTAGCTTTTTGGAGCACCGGTTGTGTGTTATATGTTTGTGATAGACTGGTGAGACAGGAAAGAGGCTTTGAGAAAAATTCCTTTAACAAAGCAGCTGTTGGTAGTCAGTTGGTGTGCATCATTTGTACGCAACTCAAACAAATCTTTACCTCTGATGATCTGATTTTCCCTCGACACTCAAAACTGAACAAAATACACTGCTCAAAAAATTAAAGGGAACACTTAAATAACACATCCTAGATCTGAATGAATGAAATATTCTCATTGAATACTTTGTTCTGTACAAAGTTGAATGTGCTGACAACAAAATCACACAAAAATCATCAATGGAAATCAAGTTTATTAACCAATGTAGGCCTGAATTTGGAGTCACACACAAAACTAAAGTGGAAACACACTACAGGCTGATCCAACTTTGATGTAATGTCATTAAAACAAGTCAAAATGAGGCTCAGTATTGTGTGTGGCCTCCACATGCCTGTATGACCTCCCTACAACGCCTGGGCATGCTCCTGATGAGGTGGCAGATGGTCTCCTGAGGGATCTCCTCCCAGACCTGGACTAAAGCATCCGCCAACTCCTTGACAGTTTGTGGTGCAATGGTGGTGGATGTTGGTGGATGGAGCGAGACATGATGTCCCAGATGTGCTCAATTGGATTCAGGTCTGGGGAACGGGCGGGCCAGTCCATAGCTTCAATCCCTTCATCTTGCAGGAACTGCTGACACACTCCAGCCACATGAGGTTTAGCATTGTCCTGCATTAGGAGGAACCCAGGGCCAACCGCACCAGCATATGGTCTCACAAGGGGTCTGAGGATCTCATCTCGGTACCTAATGGCAGTCATGCTACCTCTGACAAGCACATGGAGGGCTGTGTGACCCTCCAAAGAAATGCCACCCCACACCATTACTGACCCACTGCCAAACCGGTCATGCTGAAGGATGTTGCAGGCAGCAGATCGCTCTCCACGGTGTCTCCAGACTCTGTCACGTCTGTCACATGTGCTCAGTGTGAACCTGCTTTCATCTGTAAAGAGCACAGGGCACCAGTGGCGAATTTGCCAATGTTGGGGTTCTCTGGCAAATGCCAGGCATCCTGCACAGTGTTGGGCTGTGAGCACAACCCCCATCTGTGGACGTCGGGCCCTCATACCATCCTCATGGAGTCGTTTGTGCAGACACATGCACATTTGTGGCCTGCTGGAGGTCATTTTGTAGGGCTCTGGCAGTGCTCCTCCTGTTCCTCCTTGCACAAAGGCGGAGGTAGCTGTCCTGCTGCTGGGTTGTTGCCCTCCTACGGCCTCCTCCACGTCTCCTGGTAGCGCCTCCAGCCTCTGGACACTACGCTGACAGACACAGCAAACCTTCTTGCCACAGCTCGCATTGATGTGCCATCCTGGATGAGCTGCACTACCTGAGCCACTTGTGTGGGTTGTAGAGTCCGTCTCATGCTACCACAAGTGTGAAAGCACCACCAACATTCAAAAGTGACCAAAACATCAGCCAGAAAGCATAGGTACTGAGAAGTGGTCTGTGGTCCCCCCACACTTTATTGAGTGTGTCTTGCTAATTGCCAATAATTTCCACCTGTTGTCTATTCCATTTGCACAACAACATGTAAAACTGATTGTCAGTCAGTGTTGCTTCCTAAGTGGACAGTTTGATTTCACAGAAGTTTGATTTACTTGGAGTTATATTGTGTTGTTTAAGTGTTCCCTTTAATTTTTTTGAGCAGTGTATAACTGTCAGTAAAAACTGTCAAAGTATCTTTGACATATTTAACATGAAGTAAAACCCTTTCCCAAATGAAGCCTTTATTAAACATATAATCAAATACATAACCACAATTTCTGCTGCTGCAGAAACAGTTCCTGTAACACTTTAACTCTCCCATTATGAGTCAGAATCAAACCATTTTAACATCCACAATAACTGCACAAGAAGTGATAGTTCATCACTCACCACTGAGTTGAACAATATGAGTGTACATCAGAGAGATGAAGACCACAGAAGTTCTTTCCTGATTTCTACATATTCTCTACTACAGTCATATATCTTTCTATACAGTCACATGCAGCAATCAGTTATAACATTATGACCACTGACTGGTGCACTGAATGATTATCTCTTCATGGTGGCACCTGTTAGTGGGTGATAGATAGATAGATACTTTATTGATCCCCCAAGGGAAATTATTGTGTTTCAGCTGCAAGAAAAATAATACAAACTACAGTAACTAATCAAAGTGAGAGTGCCAATGATGAGTGCAAAACTATACATATAGAAAAAAAAAGAGATTAAAAAAAGAGGTAAAGAGGAGTTATATTTAAGCTGACATTGTACAAGAGAGTATTACAAATTGCACTGATAAATAATATATAATATATACACTATGAATCAGAATATGTACACAAAGAATCTGGAAGACAGCAGCAAGAGGATATGATACAAAAATTTGTGTATATTGGGGAGCAAGTAAACATTTTGTGTGCCCTGTGGGCGGTCTTTGCCCTCCAAGCTCAGGTCCTCAACTGGGGGCCTTGAAGCTTGAGGGTCCAGTGCAGTAGCTGTTCCCAGAACTGCGCTCTTCTGGACAGAGATCTTGGCTGTCATTCCAGGAATCTGTTGGACCCAGTCTCCCAGGTCACTGCTGCGAGTGTTCCGATTACCACGGGGACCACTGTTGCCTTCACCTTCCACATCCTTTCCAGCTCCTCTCTGAGCCCTTGATATTTATTGAGCTTCTCGTGTTCCTTCTTCTCTGATGTTGCCATCACTTGGTATTGCAACATCTATCACTACGACATTCTTCCTTTGTTTGTCCACCACTACTGTGTCCGGTTGGTTAGCCATCACCAGTTTGTCTGTCTGTATCTGGAAGTCTCACAGGATCTTAGCTTGGTCATTCTCAACCACCCTTGGGGGTGTATCCCATTTTGACCTTGGTACTTCCAGGTCACAGTCGGCACAGATGTTCCTGTATACTATGCCAGACACTTGGTTATGGCGTTCCATGTATGTCCTGCCTGCTAGCATCTTGAACCCTGCTGTTGTGTGCTGGATTGTCTCATGAGTATCTCTACACAGCCTGCACCTGAGGTCTTGCCTGGTGAGGTAGACCACAGCCTCTATCGATCTTGTGCTCAGAGCTTGTTCCTGTGCTGCCATGATTAGTGCCTGTGTGCTGTCTGTCAGTCCAGCTTTGTCCAGCCATTGGTAGGATTTTTCCATGTCAGCCACTTCTTCGATCTGCCGGTGGTACACGCCATGCAGAGGGCTGTCCTTCCATGATGGTTCCTGTTCTTTCTCCTCTCCTTTCACGGGTTTCTGCTGCCTGAGGTACTCACTAAGCACATGATCCTTTGTGGCCATCTTCCTGATGTAATCATAGTGGTTCTGACACTCACTAGTCCTCAGCTTCCTTCCTTCCGCTTAGCGTACAGTCTCAGGGTGCTGGATTTGGGGTGAAACCCTCCATGCATGGTAAGGATCACATGTTTCAGATCATCAAACAAATTTTAATATTAGACAAAGAAAACCCAAGTAAATACAAGATGCATTTTTTAAACAATGACTTCATTCATTAAAGGAAAAAAAATGCTATCCAAACCAACCCTACGTGAAAATGTAAGTGTCCCTCTTTGTTAAATCACAAATTAACTGTGATTAACCACATTAACCATGAGTTCAATTTTGCTAGCTACACCCAGGCCTGATTACTGTCAGACTTGAATCAAGAAATCACTTAAATAGAACCTGTCTGGCAGAATGAAGCAGGCTAAAAGACTCTAAAAAGCAACACAAAGCATCCAAGGGAGAGTTCCAAGGAGAAAACCACTGCTGACCAATAAGAACACAAAGGCTTGTCTCACATTTGCCAAAAAAAGAAATCTTGATGATTGGGAAACTATTTTAAGGATTGACGAGACAGAAGTTGAATTATTTTTTGGAAGGTTTGGGTGCCGTTACATCTGATATACAATTAACACAACATTTCATGAAAAGAACATCAGTCACACATGATGGTCCTGCTTCAGGACCTGGACAATTTGCCGTAATTGAGGGAACCATGAATTGTGCTCTCTACCAGAAAATCCTGAAGGAGAATGTCCATCCATCAGTTCATGCCATGAAGCTCAGGCACACTTGGGTTATGCAGCAGGACAAAGAAACACAACACACCAGCAAGTCTACCTCTGAAGAAATCAGGAAGAGGGCAAAAACTTTTTCACAGCACTGTACCTGCCAGCTTCTAGGTGTGGATGTGTAGGATGAGGTGTTCCTGAAAAGGAGAGTTTTCATGTTCAGAAAACCCTACAGTGATTAATAAAGCATGGGCAAGTCAGTCACCAACATGGGTAATAATACACAGGTCCCACATTGGTTTAATGGATTTTTTTTTTCCACATTCACTGTTCTTCTAAGCACACAAAGAGTTAATTTCTGTTTTATATTGCCCTTGCAAAAGGATAGCAGGCACAGTCAAACTTGAATGTTTTATCCTTTTGAATCTTTTAGACAATGACAACTTCATTAAAACAAAGTTTACTGTAGTATTTTTTTGGGTATTGTTTTTTTTCTTAGTAACATTTTTTTTCAAGGCTTTAAAACTAAATATAAAAAAAAAATCAATCACTCTGCAACAATGGAGAACAAAAGCGGATTTGATTTTCACTGTGAGGGATTATTCAGCCATTATTTACTGTTACAGCCCAGGATAATAACCAGAATTAACTTTTCCACCACTGTGTCTGTTTAGAGGCAGAAAAAAAAATCAGGGACAAGTGGAAACACAACAGATGGACCGATCCTGATCATAAATTGAATGCTGTGGCCATCTACTGTTTCTCAACAGGAAGTGCAAGAGGTGGAGTCCTCTTCAGTCTGTTATCAGTCTGTAGACTGAACAGGACAAAGGGCTTACATTTAGGTTTTATATTTCAGTTTATTTCATTACAGTGTTTGAAATCTGTAGGCTCACCTGAGCCTCACGCAGTTTTTCTCTTGAACTCATTTTACATGGATTCCCTTCGAGGGATACTGAAAGCCCTCATTCTATTCAACATGGTGACTAAAAGCTGCACTTTGCAGGAGGCTTTTTAATGATAAACCCGGCTGCCTTCCTGGATTAAAATCTTAAAGTTAACATATGATTTTAAGCAGAGCTCTGCCTCCTCACATTGAGCCAGCTTTTACCTGATCTTACAGTACTTGTATTCATTTTGCATGAGGAGGAAAGAGGGTTTTACAGACCCATATGGGACACTGAGGGTTTTAAAAAGCCTTGCTGGAGCTTTCTGAAAACCTCTGGACAAAGCAGCAAAACAAAACAGACTCTGAGTTAATACGGCAATAGGTCAAGTGGGGATAGCATGTAGTGCAAATGTCCAGCTGTATTTAGTAAAGCAGACGATGCTGATGCTATCAACTGCATGTTTGTCTTTGAGTTCATCCACAGGTCAGAGTCTCTGTGCTTACAGCTCCATGGTGACGGCCACTTCAGCTGCATTCGGTCCATATTTAGTTCCAGGGCAATACGGGGGGGCTCATCTCCAATATAAGTGGCTGATTTCATCAGAGTCACTTTAATTTGACTTAGTGTCAAATAGAAATTTCTCACAAATTCTCACAGAATAAGAGTTTGGCTCAGATGGTTAATTTGTCACCAGAAATCCAATCGTGTAATCATTCAAAGCCATGTGGGATTTCACTGCACATGTAGTTACATATTGACCAGCAGGTGAAAGGTTGAGAAGAAGACCTGCTTACTATAGCGCTAAATGAGGAACAGGATTGTGCTATCCATTTTTAAAATGCCTGCACCATAGTTTGTTTGTTTGTATGCCAGGATACTTCAACAGCAGCATTCAAATATCTTTATGATCACAGTCGCTGATGTTCATTGCTGTGAGTTTCAGCTGCTCAAAAGGCTGTCTTAATATTTTCTACAGTAGAAATACCAGAATTAACTAAATAAATAGATGAGTCAAAACAACGTGCTGACAAAACCTGCTCAATCAACTTTGGAAAGAATGTTGACCAAAGATGGTTGGAAGAAAGGCACAATATCTGAGTTTTATGAGTCAGTGGTGTCTCAAGCTTCTGAAGAAGCCTGTGACAGACTCCAGGCTTGGAAGGAAGATTTGTCATCAGAATTATCTGAGGAAGATTGGCAAGATCCATCTATGAATACATGCCTTGAAATGATCCAGTTTAAATGGCTATTGTGGATATATGTACAGTAGATCTCAACAGGTATAAGAGAGATCCACCTAATGTATGTCCAAAATGTACAGAATACAGAGGGACACTGGTCCTGTAGGAAAACAGCAAGCACTGTTTGGGGGTAAGGGATGTAACAGAGAAAATAATTTCCACACAAATAATGCTGGTTCCAAAGCTGTTTTTATTTGGACTATACCCAGGAATAAACAACTATAGTAAAAATGAACAGACATTTATAGACCTAAGCCTGCTCAGTGCTAAAAGATTTATATCAATTTTTTGGGGGGGGGAAGCTCACAGAATGACTGTTAACCAGTGGAGCTAGAAGAGTTTATTTAAGTATTTAAAGGGAAAACAGGAATTGTTTGAGCGTATTTGGAATCCTCTCATTGTGTATATTAAAGATTTAAAAATGCCAGAGGACAGAAAGTGGACACTGTAGTCCCTGAACATGAACAATTTTATTTATGTACACAAATTAATGCACTTTGATTTCTTTTGTTCTGTACTAATATCATCATGTGTGAAGATTTGCGACAGGTTGAATTAAAAAATATCCACTTACAACACCAAAGCGCTTTGCCTCAGTGAAATTTTATTTTTGAAAAAAAAAAAAACCAAGCCACTAAAAACTGTCACGTCTATTTTAGGATGGTTTAAAATCCAACATGTCTCAGAAAAGGATTTGAATCCTTGTTTTTATTGATGAATATTCGTGTTTTCATTAATGATATATTCAGAGACTTTAAATATTTATTTTCACGGCTGAGTGAAGCAGACAGCAGCAGCAGCAGCGGAGGCCTGAAGGTGGGAGGAAAACAACAGCCCAATCAAAAGCATCTCCAGGAAGAAGGAAGTGGTAGGAAAAGCACCGAGCACAAACCGTCAAAAAACATTTCCTCCTTAACTCTATGGCCTTCAAAATAAAATAAAGTATAAACTCGAGGAAAAGTTCATTTGTCACCTGGTTAAAATAATGGCCTAAGTATTTTTTTTTCATATTTTTCAAAAAAGACAAAAAACTGAACGAAACATAGAAAACTAGATGATTTAGGCAAAATAAAACTTTCGTTAAAAAAATGAATTAGGCCATTATTTTAACCGATTTTCTTGTTTAAACCCCAATAGTTTCAAGACTTACATCACTTTTGTGATTACATGTTGTGTCTTCCTAAAATCTTTTTTACTCAAATGATTTTAGGAAGACACAAGATGTAAACACAAAACACAACCTTAAAGCCCAGGCCTGATTGTGCCAGTTGCCTGTTGTATGTGTCTGATTTCAAAGACCTTCCTTTTGACAGGCCTCCAATGCAGAACAAGAGAAGGGAGTCAGTGGCTTACATCTTATTGGTGTTTACAGTCGCCCTATAATTTAATCATCCTGATGGTCAATGCTGCAAATCAGCTGTGCTGCTTTGATCTATCACTACTACTACCACTGAAGTTGTAACAAACAGGCTTATAACAAGTAAAAACCACAACAATACAGATCAAAGTGTGTTTATACCATACTGTATAATAGCCTTGGCATTCCCAAAGTCAGTTTAATACATGAACAGTAAATTTAGATCAGAGTAATAAGTAATATCACAAACTAACCACCTCCTGTTTTCAGTTTTTAATGTACTTTTTATAAAAAATAAATACATTTATGTAAATATGTAACTCTACATACTTGAGAGTAGTTTCAATCTGAATTTATGTCATTACTGCGGCCCATGTGCAGTAACTCTGCGGCCGACCAGGGGCCCCCCTTCCCAAATTTGGGAATCGCTGCTGTCTAATAAGTACCGTTTAAAGCCTTTTAATCTGAAAAACCAGCGCAGGAAGTCAGCCTCTGCCTATCAGGAACTTTCCCTTCGCTTCTCCACTACAAGATGGACTGGAGTGAAGACGCAAGTGTAAGTTGGTTTATGTATAAATAAATATAAAAGCTGCTTCTTTGTCTCATTTTGTGTGGTTTCTGATTTATAATGTTGAGACATGGCTGACGTGCTTGCTATTTTTACTGCTTTTATCTTTGTTATCTGTCAGCTAGCTAGCTTGCAGTCAAATCGTAGCTAGTGTTGAGGTGGTGTAACGTGGAATAACCTCAGCTGCCTGATTTGACTTCGAGCCAAATGAGCGCTCGCCGTCTTTACTTTCAGTAGGCGTAGTTAACCTGCTGCTGGTTACCTGAATTCAAACCGTGCTAGCTAGCTACTACAAATTTAGCTATTTTTTCTTTGGTGTAAAACCGCTGATGGGGACGTTGCGGAAGTGCTTTCTGGTTTGTCTGGTTGACATGATGATTAACTGATTAACAGATTTTTTCCTCCCCTTACCTTTCCCATACCATGAAGCTGTAATCCTCTTTCAACACACAACTCCCAGTCGTTGTCCGAGCTGCATGTGTGTAAATCCACATGTATTAACTCATAACAGTCAGACAGCGTGCAGCTTTTACCATATGTTGATGATAAATTAACCATCTGTCTAGATTACTGCAGCAGCCTGTTGTATTCACAGTGTGACCATCAGTATTAAACATCTATTCTAATCTAGACTGGCAGCCAAACGCACCCAGCACATCAGTCAATCCCAGAAGATGAAAAACAGCTGCCTGTGCTGCGGTAGTAAAGGTGTGATTAACCACAGGATGCAAGATTTACCCACACATCCCTGGCAGTGCAATCTATTTAGAGGTCTTGTATAAGCCTTCTCTAAATGAGGCAGTTTTTATAACTATTACTGGTGCCCGTATGATTATTAGGTAGATTTATATTGTAAAAGGAAAATGATACAAAATTCCAGCATTATACACTGTTCAAAAAAATTAAAGGAATACTTCAAAAACACATCAGATCTCACTGGGGGGAAAGTCATGCTGGATAACTATACTGATATGGGCTGGGTAATGTGTTAGGAATGAAATGATGCCACATCATTTGATGGAAAACAAAATTATCAACCTACAGAGGGCTGAAATCAAAGACTCCCGAAAATCAGTGTAGGGGCCAGTCAATGGCATCAGTTCATTTATACCTCCAGGAACTGCCTGCCTACTCTCACCACATGAGGTCAGGCATTGTCGTGCACCAGGAGGGAGGAACCAAGTACCCAACAGCATAGGCTTTGATAGTGGGTCCAAGGATTTCATCCTGATATGGCAGGTAATGGCAGTCAGGGTGCCGTTACCTACCCTGTAGAGGTCTGTGCGTGCCTCAATGGATATGCCTCCCCAGACCATCACTGTCATCTTCTCCTCACCTCTGATGTATGTTTTGTTATATGCATTATATGGAAAAAAGTATTGGGTCACCTATACATTACATCTACTGGAGCTTTTAGCCATCTAAATCCATAGGTGTTAGTTATGGAGTCAGTGCCCCCTTTGCAGCTATAAATGATGAGGATATAGAAAAAAAATGTTAAAACTGAATGTTTTATCGATGCTTGGCAAGCAGCAGCATTTATGAGTGTAAGTAAACGAACTGCATTTTCCATCATCCTTTTCCAATGAGCTACTGTCATTGATGAGACATTTCTTCCTCTCATATGCAGCTCAACTAATGAGTACGCCATCGACGCTCGTGGAGTTTGTTGCTTGCATCTTGGTTACACATGCACCAGCTGCTAGCATCGCCTCCTTTGTAGCGTGGTTATATTCAATGGTGTTTTTGCTTCAAGTTTGTTGGTGATACCTTTAACAGAAACAGCTTTCTTGCATATTTGCTTTGTTGGAGGTTGTTAAAGCTGCTCCCTTTTTAGGTACTAAATCGTCACTGGAGGCTGCGGCTCTCTCAGACATGCCTGGGCCTCTCTCGTTGCCCACACTATAGGGAACATGAACACATGGCCTACCAAGGTTTTTATTTCTGAAAGTCACTTTTTTAAATAACCATTTATTGTTTATTTTTTTCTCAAAAATCACAGATAAACTAATATTGACCTAAAGCTTTATGTGATGCCTTGAGTTTGCTTGTTTTCTCCAGCCTGTCTAAATTAATCTTATTACAGCTATTGCAGATGGATTGATTCATAAATAACCTTGGGTTGCTACAGTTGACAAATTGATTTAATCTCATGATATAGAATCACTATAGTACCAAGCCCCACAGTTTGTACACAGTGATTCAGATTTTTACATGAATGATTGTACTATTGGTTAAGTTGTTCACCTTGGAAATAATCTCCCTCCTGACAGGAGTTATGTGACCAGCTGATAATGGGACAAGTTTGGTGACACTTTGCTTACATCAGTTTTGTGTGCTAAAATGAGTTTAAAGGTTCATTTAAGTTGTATAAATTAGAGACATGTCAACAAAGGGCTTTGGCTGGGCTTTATTTGGATTTGATCTTGTGGTCTCATGGTCAGTTTAAAGGTTCCCTGCAGACCACTTTGGACTAAACAAGTGTTTCTTTGTGTGCATGATGCAGGATCACAGCCACATGCATGACGGCTGTCGCCATGGGCATCCAGGCCATTCTCAC
This sequence comes from Pterophyllum scalare, assembly GCA_024447675.2. NCBI lineage: Eukaryota > Metazoa > Chordata > Actinopteri > Cichliformes > Cichlidae > Pterophyllum > Pterophyllum scalare. The sequence goes on along the minus strand of JAMQGT020012693.1, from coordinate 18,440 downwards.
AGTCACGGGCCAAGAGCGGCAGGATTTGGAGGAATGGCGAATCCATTCATGCCAGATTTTTACGGACAGTTCGGCAAAAATGCCGATCCGACTGACATCAGGGAGCAGCCAAAGAAACGGTCGCACATGGATGACAGCAGCAGTTGGGACATAGTGAAGGCAACACAGTAAGTGGTGGACCATTTAATTTCTAACATTTGTGTCTTTATTATTTTACAATCGTGTAATTAAAAAAAACTGACTGAGATATAGCCATGTAAAAAAAAGGAAGAAATTTTAGAGGTTTCTGCGCCATCCTGTGAAACCCAAGTACCCCCATTATGCTCTAAATTCCTATGAAAGCAGTAAATAGCAGCTAAGGTGCTGCTCATTTTCTTCATTTGCAATTGCCCAGTCAAAGTCCAGATCTCAGTGCTGTGGTGGGACTTTAAGAGAGCTGCGCATAAACAAATGCCTGCAAACCTCAATGAACTGAAGCAATGCTGTAAAGAAGACAAGTTCAGCCAGTCTTGTAAAGGGCTAGAATTCTTCCACAATGATGTGAGAGACTAATAAAGTCATACAGAAAACAATTGAAGTTGTTGCTGCTAAAGGTGGTTCTACAAGTTACTGAATCATAGGCTGTACTTGCCTCTAGTTTTTCACAGGATGTTTTCTGTGACACTTGCTAATTCAAATACACATTGTGTTTTTCTGAGATTCTTGCAGCTAATTAATCAGTGAGTGGAGGTGTATTAAAGCAGGGGAACAATAGAACAAAATCTCGAGCTGCTTCTATCAGTCTGCTTATCTCACCATGTCATTTGTAGTGGAAACTATCTGCATACTTGTGTTTTTGTTTGCCACATTCTAAAAGTCTCTTCATAGGAACTTGCTTTTACTTTTCAGCATACAGGTCAAATTTTAGTTCCAGTTTACCAACGTTGTGTATAAATTTGTGGCATCTCCTCGGTTTACCAATAGTTTAGTCCCACTTTGCAGATATGATTTGATTCTGGAGCATCGTGCACTTTATAACTTTGGTATGATTGCTGAGATTGTAACGTTTGTTTTTCTTTGTGTGCTTCCCACAGGTTTGGAGTCCTCGAGCGCTGTAAGGAGCTGGTGGAAGCTGGATATGATGTCAGGCAGCCCGACAAAGAGAACGTCACTCTGCTGCACTGGGCTGCTATCAACAATCGCTTGGAACTTGTCAAGTAAGTGCTTTAGATGTCATCTCTGTCTACCAGTGAAGATGTCGGTGTTTTTTTCACAGTGGACACATTAGCAAACATTGGCTGTTTTGCTCTTGGTGTGATCTTTGCAGGGTGCCCATGCTTAGAGTAACAATTAAATTTTATTTATTTGACAGGTTGTCATTCATTGATGAACATCCAGGTTGCTGGAATATTTTTGCAGCCTTTTCTAACTCTTTTCACCTTCATAATGTTCTGGGTCACCTATTTAAACCACTTATCCAGTCAATAATTGGAACACCTGACTCCAAGCTGGTTTTGGTGAAGGCTTTTACCACACTTACATTTTCTTGTACCACAATGAATTTCTCACTGTGTTTAATGAAGAAACTGAAAGTGTAGCTGTTTGTGTAATAGCGAGATTGTGGAATTTTTTCTAACTGTGACAGATGATGAGATTGCATTTTATGTGTAATTATTGCAGAAGTCCTTGTCATTCACAAACATTCACCAACTAAAATGTTTTGAACCGTGATCTTTGTTCAGATACTGACTCACTAAGCATCTCTCCTCTTTTGTTTTCTCACAGGTATTTTATTTCCAAAGGGTCAATAGTAGACCAGCTCGGGGGAGACCTCAACTCTACTCCACTTCATTGGGCCATAAGGTAACTATATGTCAGTGTTAGCTAAGGTTAGGTTGGGCTGCTTTGTTTTGTTTTGCATATGCAATGTTTTACTTGAGTCGTGGTTTACCAGCTACCTCTGGTCAAAGTTTACCTGCATTAGAAGAGATTATGCACTTTGGCGCAGTGTACTCAGCAGGACCACAAAGCTGTTTCACAACTAATTTGCTGTGTTTTTCATGACTTGTCCATACTTGCTACTAGGGTTGCAGCAGTAACCGGTTTCACGGTATTACCATGGTATTAAAATGCACGGTTATCATACCGTGGGTGTCTGCTTATTACTGGTAATAAGGAAAAACGGCAAACCAGCTGAGAATCTCGCATGCGCTTGTGCAGCTCCGCTCCGTCTCGGCTGCCCCTTGGTCAGTGGCGCCGCTCTCAGGCACACAGCGGTGAAAATGGCGACAGATTTAACCAGTCTCCATCCTCCTAAAAAAAGCTAAATTAGAATCAGCACTGTGGGACTACTTCGGATACCCACCAAACGTATGTGAGGATGGGTATCCCGTTTGCAAACAGTTTGGAAGAAAAGTGGCCGCTAAAGGAGGAAATACTTGCTTTCCTCATGCTCGGTCCACACGGTAACCACCAGCAAAAGTGCTGAGTCATCCGAACTATAGACACGCCCGTGGCCGTGAAGCGTGTGCTGTGCTGGATGCGCATGTCCATGTTAAGGGCCTTTCTGGACTTAATGTGAAAGACGGCAAATTTACATGCGTTCATTTTAAAACTTTGGCGTGTCTGTTTTTCATCTCTTAAAATCAGGCTCGGCATGAAAGCCTTAAGAGTGAAATCTGCATTATGAGGATCATGTCAGAAATAATCCCTCTGTCTGCAGCATCTGGTTATTTCCCACTAACTTAGCAGTACAACGTGTGTTATAAAGCAGCCAGCAGTAGTTGATCAGACCCAGGCTCAGTTTCTCAGATATTAAATCTGTTTTTATGGTGATAAATAATGTTACTGAACATTTTAAATGCAGGATGTTTAATTCTAAGAGTACATATAAAGTGTGTGTGTGTGTGTGTATGTGTGTGTGTGTATATATATATATATATATATATATATATATATATATATATAATATACATCAGGAGGTGTATAGCTTTTTTCTTTCTTTTTTTTTTTTAAAGGAGACATTTTAAACAAAACTCATTAAAATTGGTTCCAAGTACAATAAAATAAATAAACGAAAAACTCGTGTTATTTCTTTAAGGGTCAGAGTAACTTATAGTAATATATGTGAAATACGGTGATACCGCGATAACCGTGATACCGCAATATTTTCTGAGACGATTATCATACCGTGAAAATCTCATACGTTACAACCCTAATTGCTACCATAAAACCTGCATGTGTTTGTTTCATTGATCAGACAGGGCCACCTCCCCATGGTAATCCAGCTAATGAGATATGGAGCAGACCCCTCTGTTGCAGATGGAGAGGGCTACCGCGCTCTTCACCTCGCCATCCTCTTCCAACACATGGCAATAGCGGCTTATCTTATAGCTAAGGGACAGGTCAGACCGCCACTTCACTGTATACCTCACTCTTGCTGTCTGCAACACACTTTTTTCCCTTACTGCATTTGTTCCTCACTTGGTGCAAGTTGTGGTTTGTTTCTCAATTTCTTTTTTGTCTCCAGGAAGTCGATGGGCCTGACTGCAATGGACAGACACCACTAATGTTAGCAGCACAGAAGATTATTGGGTAAGCACCTCCATAAATGAGCATAATCTTTTACTTTTCCTGAAAAACGTCTGATTTCATATTGACTTGTTATGATGATATTCACACTGTTTTATCGGTGCATTTGTTGGTGTTTTTGGTGATTTATTAAAATAAATATTCAGATATAAAAATTTGTATCACAACTGATCGTAAGTATAAGATTTTAACCATAGTTTGAGGTAAGTTGAGTCTGTTTAGTACATAACATAAACTGATGGCTGACATTAGTATCAAAATGTGCTATGAAAAAAATAGCGTGTTGTCTTTCTGCCACAGGCCTGAGCCCACAAACTTTCTAATCAAAAATAACGCCTCTGTGGGTGCTGTTGACAAAGTGAACAGGAACACTCCGCTGCACTGCGCCGTTCTGGCAGGAAACGTAGATGCTGCCCACATCCTGCTGGAGGCTGGGGCCAGTGTGGAAGCAGAAAACATTAACGTGAGCTTCACTCTCATACAATCTCTTTCACTCTGTAACACATGTTACAGTGCAAAATGTTGGAATACATAAAGTCATTATTAGTTTTTTTTTTGTGTGTGTGTAACCTAACATTATCTGAATGTGTCTGTCTAATCCCTCTATGAACACCCTGATCTCTCTATTAAATAATAGTCAAGGTGGTCGTCTTACTTGATCAGACCGAATAACAGTTACTTGCTTTCATCATGATTCCACTGTAAATGCTTGCATATGGAATAATGAGTAAACATGCAGAACAATACAACATACTAAAATAGGACATTAATGTTAATTGTTGTCTTTGCACGGCTGCCGCAGGTCTGCATTGCTGGGGTCACAACAAAAAAGATTTCTTGCAGAATGTCCTGAACAGCAGTGTCATGAGCAAAAAAAAATCTCACTGAATCACTCACATTCCATGTATTTCATGTAATGGTTTAACAGCAAGCACAGACAGTTGCAAAGGCAATGTTGATGTGCGTGTGTATACAGCCACATGTAGTTTCTAAAACTAGTTCCTTGAAATTGTTGTTGTGTAATGGGGAATGAAAGCAAGGACACAAATAAAGCGGATTGTAACATGAATTCATACACAGAAATACACACTCTGGATTATTTTCTTATAAAGTCCTTATTCTGCCATTTTTCTATTTTAGTAAGAAAACTTTAAACCTGCGTGAAGCAGGGGCTCAGCATAATTTATGAATACGAGTTTTTGCTCTGCATTTGACAGTCAAGTTCATATACTCAAAGTGAACAGTGAATTTAAAGAATCACAATTATACCCGCTTTTAAACTGCACCTATAATGATTCATATCTTCATGGTGTTCTTAATGGTTCTTCTTCAGGGTCACACACCCATTGATTTGGCCCACCAAGTGCACAGCCCGTTGCTCATCCACATGCTCAACCACGTCAAACAGGAGAGGCTTCGCTCCAACTCTCGCTGCCTGCGGGTCGTGAACAGATACAGGGTATGTTTGTCTCAAATGACACATTTCAAACTCCTGGTCACACATGATGAAAAATTTAGAATGATTGCTAGAAATTGGCCTCTTCTTCTAATGTAATCCTCTTTGTATTTTCCAGGTGTTCCTGCAGTTTTTACTCTGCACTGCCTTGTTTGGAAGTGTTGGTGGAATAATTGACATGAACTCAGAATCCTGGCTACTCAAAGGGATCCTGTTGGCCTGTGTGATAGGTGTGGTTAACCTGGCCACAAGGTGAGGCCACATTTTCTCTGAGCCAAGAATGTACCCCACTGTTATGCAAACCTGTGTGTTAGTTACTTAATAAGAACTGTTGGTGTGAAACAGGAATTTCCCGGTGTCAGACTTTCAGTCCAACCTACAAGCTTCAGGTCTCATGGCTTCAATTTTCTGGATGCTTGTCACTTGGTGCCTCTGGTTCCTGCCAGATATCCTTTCATAAAACAAACCCAAACCCTAAAGCACCCTCAGGCCATGCAAGTCAGGGTTTGTTGCACTGTAAGGTGGGGATTTGTCTTCATCTCTTTCTCTTAATCCCTCATTTTCAACAGTCAGTATGAGGTCAATCTATCAGAAGCGGTCAGTGAGAATCAGAGACTAATTTCTACACTTACTGATGGAGTAAACAGCCCAGAATGAAATGCCTTTGCAAGGCAGATAGTTTCTTTAGTTCAATACACGCTGCCATTGTTCAGGAACTAAGTGTTTTTCTTATACAGTGGGTATGGAAAGTCATTCAGACCCCTTTAAATTTTTCACTCTTTGTTTCATTGCAGCCATTTGCTAAAATCAAAAAAGTTCATTTTATTTCTCATTAATGTACACTCAGCACCCCATCTCTGACAGAAAAAACCCAAAAAATGTAGAAATGTTTGCAAATTTATTAAAGAAAAACTGAAATATAACATGGTCATAAGTATTCAGACCCTTTGCTGTGACACTCATATTTAACTCCCATGCTGTCCATTTCTTCTGATCCTCCTTGAGATGGTTGTACGCCTTCATTGGAGTCCAGCTGTGTTTAATTAAACTGATTGGACTTGATTAGGAAAGGCACACACCTGTCTATATAAGAGCTCACAGCTCACAGTGCTGTCAGAGCAAATGAGAATCATGAGGTCGAAGGAACTGCCCAAGGAGCTCAGAGACACAATTGTGGCACAGATCTGGCCAAGGTTACAAAAGAATTTCTGCAGCACTCAAGGTTCCTGAGAGCACAGTGGCCTGAATACTTATGACCATGTGATATTTTAGTTTTTCTTTTTTAATAAATTTGCTAAAATTTCTACATTTCTGTTTTTTTCTGTCAAGATGGGGTGCTGAGTGTACATTGAGAAATAAAAAGAGCTTTTTTGATTTTAGCAAATGGCTGCAATGAAACAGTGAAAAATTTAAAGAGGTCTGAATACTTTCCGTACCCACTGTATGCACAGTTTCAAATTGTGAAAAAAGCATATCCATGTTCCACCTTTATATCAGATGAAAGCATAAGCAAGGATCATGAATGCAGATAATATTTGTACACCGTAAGATTCTCTGAGGGTTTTTTTTTTTCTGTTGTAACAGAGATGAATAGTTTTATCATCAGCAAACAGAAACAGGACATTCACTGTTTTCTGCTGCGTTTCCGTCATTTTGAGGAAATGTTTCATAATCTGATGAAAAACTGAACAGAGTCCTTCTTAACTTGCAACTCCACATCAGCCTAGTGCCACAGTGCAGGTACTGTTCACTCTGAATGCCACTGCTCTCCTCTACTACTACCTCCGCACCTGCAGGACAGACCCTGGCTTCATCAAAGCCACTGAAGAGGAGAAGAAAATGGTGAGAAGGTCTCAGAGTTTAGAAGCCAAATAATACTCTCTCTGTGTAAAAGTTTTAGAAACAGCTGAGTTAAGTTTTGTTTCTGTGGTGTCAGAATGTGTTGGTGTTAGCTGAAGCCGGCTGTCTGGACCCCAGAATATTGTGCACCTCTTGTATGGTGAGACCACAGACCTGCAAACTTGTTTCTTTTTTTTTCTTCTTTTTTTTTAAATCAGCACTACACCATAAATGCAATGACAGCTGATATTATTTTATAACACTGTTTTACAGATAAAGAAGCCGATGAGAGCCAATCACTGCTTCAGCTGTGACGCCTGCGTGGCAAAACAGGACCACCACTCCATCTGGACAAACAGCTGCATTGGTAAAACACGAGTGTTTGTACCTTTAAAATCATGTAACACCAGGTAGAACCGTCAAATATCCCAAATATCTTTTTAGGGTGAGGGTGCTTTTTTTCCCCCAGTTAAGTTCATGAAAAGATTGTTCTAATGTTTATCAAAATTTTTGTGAAATTAGAAACCATTTTTAAAAATGTACAATTATACAAGAACTGACCTCCAGTTCAAATTATTGGAGGGTATAATACGTTTCTGTAAGTGTCAAAGGAGGTGACTGGACTTTTGTAGGAGCACCTTATTAATTTAGATGTGCAGCTTTTGAGTTGATCATGATCTGATTATTTTCTTTTTCCCCAGGTGCGAGGAACCATCACTACTTCATTCTCTTTCTGTTCTCTCTTGTGCTGTTGGGAGCCTGGATGTTCTACGGTTGCCTCATGTGTGAGTTCTGTGACAGATGGTGTAACCACAGCTTCTGACACACCTTTACATTCACACCGGATGAACATGCCCATGTGCTTTTCTTTCAGACTGGTCCACTCACTGCGTGCTGCGTTATGAGGAGCAGGGCCTGTGGGGTGCTGTCTCTGCCCTGGTAGGCTGCTCTCCCTGGCTGCTCTGCATCTTCCTGCTGGTTACCTATCATACTTGTTGGTCTAGTTTGATCCTGCTGCTGCAGCTCTACCAGGTGACTCACTGTTTGCAGTTTGTTAATGGGTCTCTAGGGCTGCATATATTCTATAAAGCATGTCTCCAGAACCAGACTTAAAACTATATGCACACTACATTATAACTATATACACACTACATTATAACTATCTACACACTGTATTTTCCTTATACTTTTTTATAATAGAGTGTTAGCAGAATTCACCATAAATTAATCAAAACCAGGAAAATTCAAGTTCTTTTTAAGTTTATCACTTCAGATTATGGAAACAGTCGGATTTAGCCATGGAAAGTTTTACAAAAGTGGTTGAATTTGACCAGAGTTCACCAAGAACAGTGAGAGAAGCCAGACCTGTTGGTCCAGTGCCTCTGGTTTTATAACCAGTTTTCTTTTGTTTTTTATTTAACACACAGTATGCCTTGTTGTGAGTGGCTTTTTTTCTTTTTTTTTCCCCCTTTTGTGTGCATGTTGGAGCAGATTGCATTCCTGGGACTGACCACAGCAGAGCGAACAAATCTAACACATCAACAGCTGAAATTCCGGCAATCTGTCTCTCTTAGACAGAATCCATACAAGTGAGTTGCATGTAGTGCTGCTTACCTTTACCATATTACTTGATATTCACAAATTGTGTCTGTTTTATTGTCGGTAGCATCCAGACTGTGTCCAAATTACAATGTTTGCACATTTTTCTGCTGATAAACAGGTATATACACTGCTCAAAAAAATAAAGGGAACACTCAAATAACACATCCTAGATCTGAATGAATGAAATATTCTCATTGAATACTTTGTTCTGTACAAAGTTGAATGTGCTGACAACAAAATCACACAAAAATCATCAATGGAAATCAAATTTATTAACCAATGGAGGCCTGGATTTGGAGTCACACACAAAATTAAAGTGGAAAAACACACTACAGGCTGATCCAACTTTGATGTAATGTCCTTAAAACAAGTCAAAATGAGGCTCAGTATTGTGTGTGGCCTCCACGTGCCTGTATGACCTCCCTAAAACACCTGGGCATGCTCCTGATGAGGTGGCGGATGGTCTCCTGAGGGATCTCCTCCCAGACCTGGACTAAAGCATCCGCCAACTCCTGGACAGTCTGTGGTGCAATGGAGGATGGATGGATGGAGCGAGACACGATATCCCAGATGTGCTCAATCGGATTCAGGTCTGAGGACGGGCCAGTCCATAGCTTCAATGCCTTCATCTTGCAGGAACTGCTGACACACTCCAGCCACATGAGGTCTGGCATTGTCCTGCATTAGGAGGAACCCAGGGCCAACCGCACCAACATATGGTCTCACGGGGGGTCTGAGGATCTCATCTCGGTACCTAATGGCAGTCATGCTACCTCTGGCGAGCACATGGAGGGCTGTGCGGCCCTCCAAAGAAATGCCACCCCATACCATTACTGACCCACTGCCAAACCGGTCATGCTGAAGGATGTTGCAAGCAGCAGATTGGTCTCCACGGCGTCACCAGACTCTGTCACGTCTGTCACATGTGCTCAGTGTGAACCTGCTTTCATCTGTAAAGAGCACAGGGCGCCAGTGGCGAATTTGCCAATCCTGGTGTTCTCTGGCAAATGCCAAACATCCTGCACAGTGTTGGGCTGTGAGCACAACCCCCATCTGTGGATGTTGGGCCCTCATACCATCCTCATGGAGTCGTTTGTGCAGACACATGCACATTTGTGGCCTGCTGGAGGTCATTTTGCAGGGCTCTGGCAGTGCTCCTCCTGTTCCTCCTTGCACAAAGGCAGAGGTAGCAGTCCTGCTGCTGGGTTGTTGCCCTCCTACGGCCTCCTCCACGTCTCCTGGTGTACTGGCCTGTCTCCTGGTAGCTCCTCCAGCCTCTGGACACTACGCTGACAGACACAGCAAACCTTCTTGCCACAGCTCGCATTGATGTGCCATCCTGGATGAGCTGCACTACCTGAGCCACTTGTGTGGGTTGTAGAGTCCGTCTCATGCTACCACGAGTGTGAAAGCACCACCAACATTCAAAAGTGACCAAAACAACAGCCAGAAAGCATAGGTACTGAGAAGTGGTCTGTGGTCCCCACCTGCAGAACCACTCCTTTATTGAGTGTGTCTTGCTAATTGTCAATAATTTCCACCTGTTGTCTATTCCATTTGCACAACAGCATGTGAAATTAATTGTCAATCAGTGTTGCTTCCTAAGTGGACAGTTTGATTTCACAGAAGTTTGATTTACTTGGAGTTATATTGTGTTGATTAAGTGTTCCCTTTTATTTTTTTGAGCAGTGTATGTATATATATATATATATATATATATATATATATATATATATATATATATATATATATATAAAATATGTTGGCTCTTTACTGTCAAATCACGTGCAGTGTCTCTTTGTGTACTAACCCTGATTTATGACCCATCCACTGTTACAAAATCAAAGTGCTGACTAAGTCTTTTCTGATTGTGTGTTTACAGTTTGGGCGTGGTGCGGAACCTGGTGTCATTCTTCCAGCTGCGCTGTTGTGGACTCTTCAAACCCGCCATCATCGACTGGACGCAGCAGTTCCCACCCGGCCAGCAGCATGTGTTCGGACACACCGACATGGTCTGATCTCCTCCCTCCCTCATGCTCAGGGTCAAGGGTCAGACTTTTGTAGTGGTTCTGGACCAAAAGCACAGACTGTATTTATTTATTTTGGGTTTTTTTTTTTTTTTTTAATGTGGTGGCTGCTTGTGGAAGGAGACTTCAACACTCAGAGTTGGGAAAACGCAAAGCAATGTGTAGATATTTAATTGAGTTGCTGTTTGTACAGACTGCTGCTGCCTTATACTTGACCAGAGGAAGTAAAAGGAAAATAACAGAACCTCTAGAGGCCTAAATTGTGATTGAAGTTTTGTGCTGTTTTTATGAACACCTTAAAACTATTTTTTATCTGTTCTGAAAAAAAATAATTATCTTTGTATGTGTGAACAGTTGGTTTTATGACTTTTGTAAAAGTGCATGTGTTTAATACAAATGACCACTATAAAACTTCAATAAAACACTGTTATGTCTGTCTTTTTAACTAGTTCTGAGTGGATTCGAGGGTCCTAAATGTAGCAGAGGTTGACAAAAAAGGCAAGTAAATACTACCGAGGGTTTGTGAGAAAAATATTAAAGAATGTGAAACTGAAGCCAAAATGGTCTAAAGTAGCATTTCTAGGTGTTTTATATTACTTGAGTTTCTTTTTCTGAGCTGAAAGATTTGTGCTCACACTGCACTTTTTTTTTTGTTTTTGCTGAGTGTAATTTAACTGAGACAGGATAACTTTAGTATGTTTTCCTCAGACACACAGATCTGACTTTAAGCACCCTCCTAAAATGTTTTATCTGCAAAAAAAAAAACATTTTCGGGAGGGGGAAGGAAGCGTAGTATAAATAGCGTGACTTAACAAGCTTTTTGAGGAAGTTGTTACCTCACAGTCTGGGCTTTACCATAAGACCACCTGCTTATAACCAAAGGGCAGGAAGGTATTTTTCAACCACAGATTATGGCAAATATGTTTCATACTGCAGCTGAAATATTAAGCATTTAAAGTGGATACTAGATATATTTCACTCGGCTAGTTTCATAAAGCATTGAAATATTTAATGTGAATCAAGCTGCAAAGCTGAATTTTTGTCTTAATAGAACCCTAACTTTTGATTCTTTCTAGGGCATAATTACCAGCTGACAAGTTTTGTAAGCGGTGGAAGGTAGGGTTAAAGGAAGACTGCAGTTCTCTGAAAATGGCAGTGATGTGGATGCTGTCCCATTCTGCTGGGAACAGAGAGCTGAGTGTAAAAGCAAAGCTGTTGATCTAATCTCACCTACGGCCATGAGCTGTGGGTATTTACCAAAACCATGAGAACATGGACAATGAGCTTCCACCTTTAGATAGAGACGAGGTGAGGAGTTCGGTCATTCAGGAAGGGCTGAGATTAGAGCTCCTACTCTGATGTCTGCCTAGGACGCCTCCTCTGTGAGGTGTTTGAGATTCTGATGAGACCCGGGACATGCTGTTACAATAGTTCATAAAGAATTTTTAAAAAAATGAAATGCTACTAATCAAATTTTATAGATTTATTAATGCTTGCACATGTATTTTAAGTCTGAATGAACATCCTCAGCAGTCTCAACAAAATCTGAATTTATTGCAGGTTACAGTTAATTATATTAACGTAATGAACAGAGCCATGATTTGGAGCCACTGAATGTTTTTCGGGGTGTTGTCAGCTCTGCTAATTCAATAATTTGAGATAACCGCTGCGCTATTAGTTTGACAAGTCATCCAGTCTCGCCCTGCATGGCTGCCCACACATAATTTTTCCGGAAATATTAACTCATTGCATTTGTTAATCGCTTGCTCATTTGATTTTTCTAATTAGTGGGTGCACAGAATTATGGAGGATATACATTTAGGCAGGGGTGGATGAGCTCTTTTGCAGTTGTGATCATCAAAACTATCATGTACAACACAAACAAAGAAGTTCAGCTTTTCTGTGTGTTGCATGGACTCTGTCTAAATAAATTGCATTCTAATCCATTTTAATGTAACAAAATAGTTTTATTCTGCACTGAGTCATCATGAGAACACTGTAGCCAGTTTTCAACATAACTGTGAGTTTAAACAAATGCTGATGAAGCGTCTGTTATGTATTACAACATAATTCAGTGTGAATGTAAAGGCGTGATGCAGGGTCATTAAAATCTTTTACTGCGGTTCCTCCAGCATGGCAGCGTTCCCCAGTCCAAATCCTTTGGGGCCGAAGTTTTTGGCATAGCAAACTGCAGAGGAAATGAGAATTAACTGAGTTAATATTTAACATTTAGCTGGGTGTGGTCTGCACTACTGCTCCGTTCCTATAGTTTTGGCTGGTGAAGAACCATACTGGAGTGTCTACTGTGTGTGTGTGTGTGTGTGTGTGTGTGTGTGTGTGTGTATACCTTTACAGTACAGCTCTCCATCCTTATCTGTCACTGTGGTCGACTCCAGGCTTTTACCACACAGGGCGCAGCGGAAGCAGGTTTTATGCCAGGGCTAAAGACACACACAGTTATGATTATTATTAACAAAGGGCTACAAAGTGCACTACATAATGTAAGCCTGCAGAAACGGAGTCACAGCTCAATGAGATGGATCAACATCTTAATTTGGACTCATAACATAAATCATATGCATACAAACTATATATGTTAAAAAAATGAATCATGGATCTAACAACATACTTCTTAATACACCCATGTTCTAAACACAGTAATAGTCTAGCCGAGTAGACCCACTGGGGTTCTTAGGTGCTTTTGAAGGGCAGGGATTAACCAAGCCAGGCTGATTGATAGTTAATAAGATCATCTGCACTGCAATAGACCCGCAACTTGTCCAGGGTGCACCCTTCCTCTCGCCCTATGACAGCTGGGATAGGCTCCAGGATCCCCTCAACTCTTAAACTGGATAAGCAGTTAAGAAGAAGATGGAAGTGGATCATATTGAACAAGTTCCCTTGTGATTCAGGAATCTGGTTAGAAAATAACAGGAAGCTGATGCATAACATGTATTAGGCTTTGATTTCATGGTAATCTGGCCTAAAGCGTTTCTTGCTTGCCTAGGTGTAATTTTATGTGTACTCAATTAATTAATACAACAGTATTAACCATTAAAACACTTTATCTTTGATGAGACTATCTAGAGATACGGGGTCTGAATTCAAATGGCTGCCAGTCTGTCAGGCAACAGCAACCAACTTTATATTTAAGCAGTACTTTAAACGAATACAAAAAATAAAAATATTACACATTATGAAATGTGGAAGGATGGTCCTTACCTTCCCTGCTCCCATCACCTTCTCTGCTGCGTAGACCGCCTTGGAGCAGCGAGGGCAGCGATCTGAGCCTCCAAACTTCTGGGAAAATTTGTTGGCAGTGGAATTTGATGAGGCTGGTCGTGGGTTGGAGCTGGAAAAGAAACACTGAGTGATGTTTGTATTACTGGCCGTAGGTTGTGAGGTCTGTATGAAATGGGCCCTTAATGAAAGCCCCGTCTCAGTCTTTGTCTTTATCTGTAATGAACACTCACTCGTGAGGCTGAGGGCCTGCATCCCGACCAGGAGGATCAGAGCTCAGGGCTCCAGCTCCTTGCCCATATCCGTAGCCTTTTGGCCCATACTTCTTGCCATAACAGGACTTGCAGTAAATCTCAGACTCGTGCGCTGCAACTGTTGTGCTGTCCAGCCCCTTTCTGCAGCTCACTTGTGTGAAGGAAACACAAACACCATACCATACTGACCACGAGGCTGGGTGACATGTTTTCAGTAGAATGTCATGGTGGTATAATGGACATTAAATAAAGCTCCCACCTAGCTAGTTTTATCAGTCAACAGTAACATTACGCATACTCTGATGTCTTGTGTTTCTATTTGTAGAAACGGAGGGGAACATGAGGTGAAAGTTCAAGAAAAGATGAACACTTAGCAGATGGATGAGCTTATCACAGAGGCCTCTCAGAGCTCCCACTGGAACAATCCAGCAGACAGATGGGCTCCTAACCAGCTAAAGAGAGTATCTGCTTTGTGCAGGGGACAGTAAACCTATATGAGATATTCATGTGGCTGCGAGATCTGATTAAGGACTTGTGGTTGTATCAGTTTATAGTCATACGTCCAGATGGGATATGCAAGACAGGGAAACAACACTGTTGATCCACCATGACAGTCTGCTGGGGCAGTGCAGGTTTGCTTACTGCAGATGAAACAGGTCTTATGGAAGCTCCTTCCATTACACTGGATCTCCTCTGCATGGTACACCGTCTTCTCACAGGCTGCACATTTGGCACCTCCTCCCCAGTTTGGCATCTTAAAGAATAAATAAAAATGAATAAAGTGATGCCTATATTAAATTTCCCAAAGTACAATGGCACCAAATGGTATTCAATCCTAAATTATAATCAGTCATCTCTTTATAACAATCATTTAATATGAGGATGGGCTGCTGATGTTCTCACTGATATATGGAAAAGCACTTTTTACATTTTATTTGCAGTTGTTTGATTAAGTAATCAGCTTGTCGCTGACCACAGTAAATGTCACAGATAATGATTTGATAATTGTTATCTGAGGTTGCGCTGTGTATAAATATATAACAGAGTAGAGGTGAAGTTATAGTTAATCCAGGAAGATTATATATGGAGGAAACCTGGAACTCAAGGGAGCCTGAACTGAAAACTATGGGAGAATTCTGCAATAGCAATTTTTATTTACGGTGGCTGCTTCAATAATAAGTAACTTAGATTGTGCTTCACTGCCCAAACAGGTGCCCTGAGGTGTTCCATGACTGCTCCAAAGTGGCAAGACTTGGTTTTAGAAGGACTTTGGTAAAACTTGCAAAGTCATTTGTCTCTGTTATTTTTTAAATAGAGAAAACCTATTTCACACAAATTATATGTTATATTTTTGATGTTCTTTTATTCTCAATACTTTGTCTATCTTCAAAGATCTGTATCTAAGTCTAGGTCTAGGTATCTTAGGTACTGAAATAGCATTATAGTCTATTAAAAAGTCAACAATAATTATATAAATAATTATTTAATGTCAGTATATAAACAATCATAATAATACATAAAAAGGTTAAAAATATTTTCCTCACTTAAACAAAAATAAATATATATATATATATCGTATATATAAATATATATCGTCTGTTTAAGCAACCAAAATTATTGTTTGCATGCTGTGTTGTGCCGAACACCTTTGCTGTGCCAGGAGGCTCTGTGTAACAAAGCAAACACACACACACACACACACACACACACACACACACTCATCCTCTAAAGCGGTTGTGTGTGTGTGTGTGTAGTGTCTATGTTTAAATCCCTGCATGTACAGAGTGAATCAGCATCATCAGGGCTACTAAGACTTTCTTCTCAGTTCTCATATTTTTGTCTCACTGTGACTTGTCAGATTTTACTCTAAGAACCATGCTAACTTTTACTCAGAAATAGCAGCGCTGCCCTCGCTGGCCTTCTGTCTGACATCCCAGTTTCCACTCATATCAGAGGCTGCCCATCACCTCACAGGACTGGTATGTGATATTCCAGGAACAGAGGCTTTACTGACACATCAGACAGACAAAAGCTGCGCTGCCTCCTCCTTCACTGTAAAATGTCTGAATATTGTCGAGGCGAATCCCACATTTCACACGGAAATGCCTCCAGCTGTTCATTGCCGTGTAAAACAAACAAGTCAGGGTAAATGTAGTTCCAACAGTAAAAACTGAAATAAATACCTGCATCAGTACCTGCGAGAAAACTACTCAACTCCTAAAAGTGAGCTTCAATACAGAAGGAAAGCGGTCCTTACCTTGAATCCAGGTTTGCTTCTGTGGCCGACTGGTGACGAACACCTCTGAGCCGTTTAAATAGCGTCCATCTCACCATCGCCACGGTCCACTGGTGACGCTTCAGTGAGAGAATCCTCCTAAAATAACTCGTGACTGAGCAGAGCCCTCTGACCCTTCATCACAGGCTGAAAGAGGCCTGAACATCAGCCAGTCAGACATTTGTTCTGCCCTCAGTCAGAGAGTACGGGAAACTCTGACCATCAGCTACAGGCAGAGAAGCATTACAGGATTATATACAGGAATGGTGCATATAAATATAACTACTAGC
Source organism: Pterophyllum scalare (assembly GCA_024447675.2). Taxonomy (NCBI): domain Eukaryota; kingdom Metazoa; phylum Chordata; class Actinopteri; order Cichliformes; family Cichlidae; genus Pterophyllum; species Pterophyllum scalare. The sequence continues at coordinate 1,887 of JAMQGT020012693.1, read as the reverse complement.
TGCACATCTGATGGTGAGCACATGGTTGACCTACACTAGTAACCTGGTGATCATCACAGGAGTTACACATCTTTGTGTTGCTCCTAAGAGGTTGTGTGATTGTTAGTGTTTCTTTTTAATATTGTAGGGCCTTGAGGCGACTGTTGTTGTGAACTGGGGCTATATAAATGAAACTGAATTAGAGCAAATCTCAGAGATTGGTCTGAAGGTCGCCACAAGGGAGAACAAACACAGCTTGTCGCTGACCTCTGAATCGCACCTCACACGTTTTTCTAGTGGAGTGAAACAAAAATTCAGTTTTAAGGCTAAAAAAAACCCTGTTTCTGTAACTTTAATTAACGGTAGACTCATCCCACTCATCCCGCGACCCTGAAAAGGATAAGCGAAAGAGAATGGATGGCTTGCTGGATCTCCCACTCATACTTAAACTCTAGAGCAAAAGGCTTCCTGGATTTCTCAAGTGTCTCCAGTCAGCTGCTCGGCCATCGCAAGATAACGGCCTAAAAATATCTCGTGAACAGACAGCAAATATACATACAAAATGTAATGAAATAGGTCAATAAATAGAAGCAATACATATAAAATGTCTGCAAAGCAACCACGCTAAGTGGCTAAATTAGTTTAATGTCTTCATATTAAAAAATTCAGCTGAATTTTAGAACCTAACCAATTTATCTTTGGTGGCAAATTAAAGGAAAAAAAGGTGCAGGGCAAAAGGGGCACTTTTAGACTGAGCCTCCAGGTCTCTGGAAGTCTATGGAACGCTTATTATTCATTCACTGGATATTTTGATGATGGTGATACAGAGAATTAATGTATCTTTCCAAAATCCACCAGGGCCACCAGATCCCATCAGTGGAGAGGTGAACATTTTTCTACCTGTAAACAATGTAAAGACAAGGTAAGATCCAGGAATAATACTGCTCCCTTTAGGTGTTGCCACAGCGGATCATCTGCCTCCGTCTCACCCTGTTCCGAGCATTCTTTTCTGTCACACCAACCCTCTGCATGTCCTCCTTCACTACATCCATGAACTTCCTCTGTGGTCTTCGCCTTTCCCTCCAGCCTGGCCACTCCATCTTCATCATCCTTTGTCCGGTATATCCACTGTCCCTCCTCTTCACATGCCCAACCACTTCAGCCTTGTCTCTCTAACTTGATCTCCAAACCTGAGTTGTCCCTCTGATATACTCATTTCTAATTTTGTCCATTCTGGTCAATCTGAATGAAAATCTTAACATCTTCAGCTCTGCCACCTGTCTTTTTGCCTCAGACACTCATAGCAGGTCTCACTACCATCTTGTAAACCTTCCCTTTCGCTCTTCCTGCTATTCTTCTGTCACAAATCACCCAGACACTTGTCTCCACCCGGCCTGCCTGCACTCTTTTCTTCACCACTCCTGTGCACTGTCCATTCTTGCTTTGGAACGTTGACCTCAGGTATTTAAATTCACCTATGCTATATTGCCAAAAGTATTCACTCACCCATCCAAATCATTGAATTCAGTGGTATTATAACAAAGTGGAAGTGATTGGGAATGACAGTGACTCAGCCATGAAGTGGCAGGACACATAAAATAACAGAGTGGAGTCAGTGGATGCTGAAGTGCATGGTGCACAGAGGTCACCAACTTTCTGTAGAGTCAATCACTACAGACTTCCAAACTTCATGTGGCCTTCAGATCAGCTCAAGAACAGTCCATAGAGAGCTTCACTGAAATGTTTTTCAATGTATGAGCAGTTGCATTCAAGCCTTACATCACCAAGGGCAGTGCAAGGCATTGGATTTGTCTGGCAATATGATGGGTGAGTCTGGGTTTGGTGGTTGCCAGGAGAACTGTACTTGTCTTTTTTTTATTTTATTTTTTTATTTTTTTAAAGCCTGTC